>VHIU01000539.1:0-5000 GCA_010577795.1 Isatis tinctoria
ATGTATACGCACCTTCCTATATTCTAAAATGTGAACTTTAATTTATAACTATCATTTACTTTTTCTTTAAACCAAATTAAAGTAAGACAAAAAAAAAAAAAAAAAACACAAGTTAACACACAATATCGGTTTTGTTAGCGTATGGATCAATATAATGCTTTCACTTGTTCAGTTGTTCTATACCATTGTGGAAGACAATTCTGATGCGGAAAAGAGAAGAGGAGTAACAAATTAGTCTCATTAATAAATGAAAACAAAGGAAGCTTCAAGGTCCAAGAGGTTCGACTTTTTCCCATTCACTTATTTGTTTGTTTCTTTTGCTAGAAAGGATTCTTTCCAACAAGAGTAGTTATTCAAACGTGGGAATAATAAAATATTTGTATGCTCTAAAATGGAAAAAAAAAATAGTAATTAAGAGAATGATTTAAGCATAGTTTAAGTGTACGTATTAGACGACTTTTATTTTGAATTTTCTATTTTTAAGTTTTTGAAAGTTGTACTTGATTAAGTACAAACTAAAAGTGTTGACAATTAGCAACAATTGATGTCCACTTGCAATGTCTAACAATTCGCACCGATCAGACAATCAAGTGGCTTATAAAAAAGTGTCATGAAGACTACCTTTAAAAACTGAATCCACGAAAAACATTTCAACCTTATTCGTCGCCAGTACCTTGTGCTGTTGATACCATTCTCATCATCACGATCCTAGCCTCGCAATAACCAGACGTGTATGGGAGCTGCAGCAACAACAGTTTGGTTCACGTCTTAATACGCAATTTTCAAAAAAATATATATATATATATATATATATATGTATTTGTGTCGTTTTCCTCTCCATATTTTAATCTACTATATTAAAGGAGGAGTCCTTTAGAAAAAAACATTTTGTGATGTGTTATATTACAATTTGTGTCACTGAATATTAATAGTTTTTTTATAATTCATTAAGGGTAATTATGGAAGAGAATATTTTCTCTACTAAACATGTTTCCAAACAATACAACTATTAACATGTATCCAAACAACTTAAAAATAATGGATCCCACATTTCTAATTAATTAAAAACGAAAATAAAAGTAAAATCATACATCTTAAGTTATTAAATCAAATGATAAATATAAATAAATAATATATGACATCAACTTAATTTAATAAATCATAAAATCAATTTTTTTAGTAAATATGCATATAAAAAACATAATTAATATACTTTTGAACATATTTCAATAATAAAATAATAAAAAGCTTATATAGAAACTAAATTATAATATTAATAACTTGGGAAAATTAAATTTTAAAAATTACATCAATATATTTTCAACTTAATAAAATGAAATTATTGAAAATAAGTTTATATATATATTCAATTATATAGTGATAAATGTTAAGATTAAGTTTTTTATAATTACGGAATTTTAATTATGTCACTAACATATCTAACATATTTAAATAATTAGAAGATGAATTAAGATAATCAATTAACATGTATTGATTATAAAAATATTTAAAATACTAATAAATTGATGGATGAGCCTATTTTTTAATAAATATAAATTTAAATTTAAATGTATAAATGGGTCTATAAACTTTTGCAAATTATAATATTAATATATTAACATAATAGAAACTATACATATGAAAATACACATATATATACATATATAAATCAATAAATATATTATGTAATCATATTATAAATATAGATTTAAATCTGATGTATATATGATGACCAAAAAATCGGATTTGATATGAGAGAATTAAAAAAAAAATTACAAAATTAAAAATTAAAAATATATAAATTATTTCTATTAAATTAAAATTTTATCAAAAATATATTTCTATGTTTTTTAAGGGCGGGTCAAAATCTTGAGGAAATTTTAAATAAGATTTAGGGGAAAATATTTGGACTAATTTAAAAAAAATGCCTATTACTTTTCTATTAATGGCTACATTTTAAAAAAAAATGTACAAAAAATTATGATTAGTATATTCCATAAAATATGAAGTTATTATTTTGAAATACGAATAATTTTTTTGAAGTCCAATATCTTAACATTATTATCTAAATAATACTTTCACTTATCTAAATATTAGTATCTAAATATTAAATTATCAAATTTAAAATTTTATTTCACTTTATTTTAATTACATTGATGTAATTTTTAACTTTTTGCTGTTTCTCTACTTCTTTTTGTTTAAAACTACTTTCTTTCTCTCAATTTCTTATCAAGCCATCAAAAAAAATATACTAATATCAATGTAAAATGTAAAATATCAATGTAAGATACTTATAATTCCTACATCAGCTTTAAAATATAGTGTTAATGTTTATTTTCAATTTTATTGTTGTTTTCTCATACTTTTATAAATGATATTTATATTTTAGAAATTGTAAATTTATAAACTTATATATTTAAATACAAAATTATATATAATCTCGCGCTCATGCGCAGGTCAGGTTCTAGTTTTTTTTAAAACTCTGAACATCAGATTGAATATATGCTACTAACAAATTAGGTATGCAGATTTTTCTTTTTCTTTTTTGGCTTTTTCTTGACAAAGGATTTTCATTCATTAATAAAAATGTTTACAAGAAAACAAGTAAGAACCAAAATTAAACCAAGAAAAGAGAGAAACACCAGTAAGATGACGTGACCAAAAAAAATATTAGAAAAAAAAAACCCAGCAAGATGATAGAAATCTGAGAAGAAGATGATTGAGATACACCTAAGGCGGATTATCCCAGATAGGACTGGACTCGGTTTCAAAAACCCAATAAGGACATAGCTAAACATTTATTCGTTAACGTAGATATGATCAGTCTATCCACCTTCGCAGCTGAAAGAGTAAGGCCATATTATATAATTTATACATCTGTGGATCACACACTTTCCAAATCTTATAGATAGCCGCTTATACCACCCTCTTGTAAGATAGCAATTTTGACATACTTGTCTCCATGAACAGATGGGAGCCATAAGACAATGTCGTTCCATAATGTTAAATCCATTGATAAACCAAACGAGATCAATCTTTTATTCGATTAATCGAGTTCGTGCATACAGTTTTTATTTTGCCAATCCATATCCAGTTAAATTACGCGTCAGAACAACACAATGAAAAACATAGTAAATTACATATATTCAGGGAACTGGTTTATATTAGACAAGAATTAACACATCAAAGGTGTAAAAAAAAAACACATTAAAGGGCACACTCATTCGTGGAATAAAAATAAAAATCTATCTTCATAATCATTGGATTCGATCATAAACCCACAAGTGCTAGCGCCGAAGTTGTCATGACAGTAATGAAAATTCTCCCAAGCATTTCGTTTCCTGCAATACATAAAAACAAGCCAGGCATATTGATGCTTTAGTTGCTAGTTGGATTTTATAATGAGAAAACCATTAAAATATCTTTTTTTTTTTCGTCAACATCAATTATAAAATGTCAAAATCTCTGTTTACGTCCAAAAGTGTTTTATTTCTAATAATATATATAATCAAGATTTCATATCAAAATTTCTTCTGTATTTGTGTTTACGTATTTCAATATTTTTATATATTTATTTTTGATTTAACATTTTTTCTACTTATTCCCGTATTTTTTTCTAAATTGTAGACGCAAATATATACAAAAAACGAATTTCTTCTGTTTAGGTTTCTCAGTTAACAGATAAATTTTGGTTAATACATAAACAGTTGCGCTTTCATCTAAAAAGAACAAAGTCAATTATATTAATGTGTAAACGTAAACAAATGTAAAACCATCAAGGCCACTGAATTATGCTCACCTTTCATAATGCTTATAGCAGATGAACCCATCTGTGAACCAGTTGTGTCATATTTTAAAAGACATCTAGGAAGAAAGATGTGAGCCCAGCGAGCATTGTTAGTAACGTTGCAACTTGCAACACTGTGTCATTTCTTTGACGTCTCAAGCAGACGCCGCAGTTTCTTGGATCAAGATCAGGACTACACTGAACCATTGTGTCTAACGGATACGACTTCAATTGATTCACTTGTTTTCTATCCTTGACGTAGTACGGCTTCGAAGAAGACAAGGAAGACTTCGATGCTGTGAGGATAATTAGCTGTTCTACCTTATCGGATAGTCCGGATGAATACAGAAGAGAAGTAAAAGAAACGTTAGAGTATTTAGCGACGTAAGGCGCAGAGTCGACAAAGGTGAAGAAGGAAACATCCGAGTATCGAACCATACACTCTTCATAGTATATTATAGCTTCTTTTTGATAAGTGCAAATTTTCGAGATTTCTAGGGTTGCGGTTTTGACACAGTCTGAGCAAGATGTTTTGGTGATGTCCCCTCTACAGAGGAACATGCCTTGGACTGTGTCGGGGCTGAGACCGATTGTGGCGTTGGAATAGGTTCCGAGGGAGGAACGGTCACGGAGAGAAGAAAGTAGGGTTTCACGGTTTGATTTGTATGAGCTGGCTTGCGTGAAATTTTCGGATAATTGGTTGCAAAAAGTGTGCATGTGTTGAGGTTGGGACATGGTTTGGTGAGTTAACAGAGAAAAGAAGAAGAGACAAAATGGAAGAGCAGAGGATCTGATGACAATTGCCATTTTCTTGTTTAGAAAGATAGAATAAAACATATGAGATATGAGAGAAAAGATCTTTTATTTTCATTCATTCAGATATGTAACGTCAATTCATAGGTAAAATCTGTTATATAAAAATTATAATCTAAGGTGGATAGATTAGAAGATTTCTTCAATAAGAGTTGAATCAACATTTTTTGAACATAAAACCTCATCTTTTTTTGACTAGTTCTTTAAATCATGAGACTAAGACAAATTTTCCTCTCTTTTTTTATACAATATTTAGCTTTGTTAACTAGTGGATGAAGCAAACATGGACTTGTTCTATACAATTTTTGAAGACAAGATTTGATGCAAAAGAAGAAAAATCAAGAGTCAACACAAACAATCATTTGGAACTTTCGTAGCATTTCACTCTCTTTTGAAACTC
>VHIU01000539.1:10000-80631 GCA_010577795.1 Isatis tinctoria
TACCTCACTGAGTGACTCCCCTGTTACTCACCCCTCCTTCTTCCCTTTCCAGTTTTTCAGGTGAGACGGACAAGTATTTTACACTTTGACGATACGGTGCTTCTTTGGGATTTTTACATTTTCTCCGTATTTTATCATGTACATATAGCATTGAGGTAGTTTGGATATGAGACACTGTAGAGTGGGGTATTTTACGTATGTGATGTTGTTAGTGGCACGCCGTTCTCGAGTGTCGAGGGGACGGGTGTTACATTTTGGTATCAGAGCGAGGTAGCCATCCCGGGTTAGGCGGATTTAAAAAAAAAAAAAAAAAAAAATCGGTTTTCAACGATTTCAATTTTTGGGATCTGGGGAATTTTTTAAAAAAAAAAAAAAAAAAGCTGCACCTATCCGGTATTAGTCTACTATTCTTTTAACTTAGTTCCGTTCTTCAACAGATTCTAACCAGTTTTCTTCCTTGTTCAGATGCCGCCAAGGAAGAGTACTCGAGTTACTAGAGGTAGATGCAGAGGTTGTGGCCGCACAGCAGAGACTAGCGGAGTCGCAGAAAATGTAGAGGTCACGCAGACCGTCATTCAGGATGGCAACCAGGATGCGGTGAGGCAGATCGCTGAGGAGGTAGCCAGGAATGTGGCTCAGGATGCAGTTCGGGTTGCTGCCCAGGAGACTGCTCGTGTAGCTGCTCAGGAGGCTGTTCGGGTAGCTGCTCAGGAGGCTGCACGGGTAGCTGCTGAAGAGGTTGCTCGCCAATTTGCTGCTCAGGCGGAAAAGGCAGCCGCTGTCGCTCACCAGGTACCATTGGTGGGTAACGCTCAGGGTGAAGGTTTTCCACCGCCACCACCGCCACCACCGCCACCAGGTGGAGCTGCAGAGAGACCTACATACTGGGTGATCACTAAGCAGATGCGAGATATGGGACAGGAGCACTTTATTGGAGGTTCCGATGCTGCTGCCGCTGACAACTGGAGGAGGTCGCTTCTTCGCAACCTTGAGCTCACAAGGTGCCCAGAAGAATTTAAGTTGGACTTGGCTACGCAGTATCTTAGGGACGACGCTCTGCATTGGTGGGAGGCAGTTGTCGCGAGTAACCATGGCCGAGTTGTGCTCACGTTTGAGCATTTTCTGAGGGAGTTTGACCGTAGGTTTTTCACCCGAGAGGCTAGGCATGAGAATGCCACCGCGTTCGAGCATCTGATGCAGGGGGCGATGTCGGTCAGAGAGTATGAACGGGAGTTCACCCGGCTGCGCAGATTCGCAGTAGTCACCATCGCTGAGGAGGATCTGATCCGGAAATTTCTGGACGGGCTGCGAGTGGAGATCCGCAACCGTTGCTTGATCCGGGATTATGAGCGGCTTGTCGACTTAGTGGAGAAGGCCGTTGCGTTGGAGAAAGGACTGATTGAGGAGCAGAGATACAGCAGGCCGACTCAGCCTAAGCCTGTGAGAGCTCCGGAGACTCAGAGGAGGACGCCAGACTTTTCAGGACTTCCTTTTTGTTCGCGTTGTCGACGTCACCATACTGGAGAGTGTGCTCAGTGCTACATCTGTGGTCAGCATGGTCATATTTCCAGGTTTTGCCGGTCTAAGCCAGTAGATGCGCCAGTCATCAGACAGATTCCACCGCCAACAGTAGCGCCAGTCGCCAGACAGATCACAGCGCCAGTAGTAGCGCCAGTCGGCAGACAGATTGCAGCAGCACCAGCATCGGCACCAGCAGTGGGACCGAGGGTTTGCTTTAACTGCAACCAGCCAGGGCATTTTCAGAGGGAGTGTCCGAGACCGAGAAGAGTGCCGACATTACCTCCGCCACCAGCCAAACGTCAGGCGATTGCTCCACGAGTGTTTGCGGTCGGGGTCGACCATGAGGAGATTGTCGAGCCGATAGCCGGTACGTGTATTTTACTTAGTTTCTTTTGTTTCGAGCTTTTGTTGTTGTGGAGCATTTCGCTTAGTAGCGTGTTGTGTAGGATCGGTTATGGTAGGAGGTAATGCAGCATTCACTTTATTCGATTCGGGAGCTTCAGGTAGCTTCGTTTCACCGAGTTTGGCCAAGCATTGGTCTTTTCATGGTATATTCGATTCGAGGCTCAAGCGGGTTTCAACAGCTGGTTCTGAGAAGCTAGCAACTTCAGGCATTCATCGAGGAGTGCCGGTTGTACTCGGAGGAGTTGAGTTCAGCAGCAATCTATCTCAGATGGAGCTTAGTCACTACGATGTGATCTTGGGGATGGACTGGTTGTCGCGTCATGATGTGAGACTAGAGTGCTGGAAGGCGAGAGTACATATTCCGGGCCCAGAGGGGATGATTATCTTTCAGGGGATACGGACGGATTCGGGAGTCTCCATTATTTCTATGTTGCAGGCTGTGGAGTTATTGGAGCGTGGAGCTGAGGGATTTTTGGCTACCATAGCCATGGTCCCGAGTGATGGGGAGCAGGAGCTACAGGATATACCTGTTGTCGCTGAGTACGCGGATGTTTTTGAGCCACTGACGGGACCACCGCCAGCTAGAGGAGATGCTTTCAATATTGAGTTGGAGCCAGGGATGACTCCGGTTTCTCGGGCACCGTATCGCTTAGCACCAGCTGAAATGGCTGAATTGAAGAAGCAGTTGGAGGAACTGACAGATAAAGGATTTATCAGGCCGAGCAGTTCACCGTGGGGAGCTCCAGTGCTATTTGTTAAGAAGAAGGATGGGAGTTTCAGGCTTTGCATCGATTATCGGGGATTGAACAAGGTGACAATCAAGAACAAGTACCCATTTCCCAGGATTGACGAGTTATTGGATCAGCTTCAGGGAGCTTCTTGGTTTTCTAAGATTGATTTGGCCTCTGGATACCATCAGATTGCGATAGCTGAGGAGGATGTGCGTAAGACAGCGTTTCGGACTCGTTATGGTCATTATGAGTTCGTGGTGATGCCTTTTGGATTGACGAATGCTCCAGCGGCATTTATGAAGCTCATGAACAATGTTTTTCGTGAGTATTTGGATCGGTGCGTGATTGTATTCATCGACGATATCTTGATTTATTCTCGGACCAGAGATGAGCATGCAGAGCATTTGAGGATGGTACTGGAAAGGCTCAGGGCGCAGTAGTTGTTCGCCAAGCTAAGTAAGTGCAGTTTTTGGCAGAGGCGTATTGGATTTCTAGGCCACGTGGTTTCAGAAGAGGGAGTCGCTGTAGATCCGGAGAAGATTACAGCTATTACCGAGTGGCCCACGCCTAAGAATGCTACCGAGGTCCGCAGTTTCCTGGGTTTGGCAGGATACTACCGGAAGTTCGTCAACGGGTTCGCTAGTATAGCTTAGCCGATGACACAATTGACAGGCAAAGACGTCAAGTTCGAGTGGACAGACGCTTGTTCGCAGAGTTTTGCAGAGCTTAAGAGGCTCTTGACACAGACGCCAGTCCTGGTACTCCCGCGGCCAGGGATACAATATGCAGTGTACACTGATGCGTCTGGATCGGGATTGGGTTGCGTTTTGATGCAGGAGGGCAAGGTTATTGCATATGCTTCGCGTCAGTTGAGACCTCATGAGGCTAATTATCCCACCCATGATTTGGAGTTAGCAGCGGTTGTCTTCGCCTTGAAGATCTGGAGGGCGTATTTGTATGGAGAGCAGGTGCAGGTTCTCACCGATCATCAGAGTCTAAAGTATATCTTCACTCAGACCGACCTTAATTTGAGACAGCGCAGATGGATCGAGTTGCTGGCAGATTATAATCTGGAGATTACTTACCACCCCGGTAAGGCCAATCTGGTGGCAGATGCTTTGAGTAGGCGTAGGAGTGATGTATCAGGGACCAAGGAGGTGCAAGAGCTAGCAGAGACACTTTCTTGTCTCAGATTATGTGCAGTTACGTCAGAGGATGAGTCAGTTGGTCTTAAGGCCGTGGATCAGGCGATTTATTATGGAGGATTCGAGCTGCTCAAGGAAAAGACGAGGCTCTTGTAATCAGCTCGAGAAAGGGATTTTGGTTATACGACTGCAGATAATGGGATGTTCTTGTACCGGAACCGAGTGTGCGTACGGATGATGCACAATTGAGGAGGGAGATTCTCCAGCAGGCGCATCATTCTCAGTTTTCCATTCATCCAGGAAGTAATAAGATGTATCGGGATCTTAAGCGATACTACCACTGGACCGGCATGAAGAGGGATGTGGCTACCTTTGTGTCGTGTTGTCAGACTTGTCAGTTGGTTAAGGCAGAGCATCAGGTACCGAGTGGTTTACTGATATGAACTCGGTTCTAGGATGGATAGTGGTGGGATGGGAATCACAAGCTGGCTTTCACGCTCTCTCTTGTGACTCAATGGATGGGTGAAAGATGGACTCAAGACTTGATGAACACGCCTTGAGGGATGGGATCTAACAAGCTGGCTTTGTCGCTCTCTCTTGTTGGATCGGTTGATGATGAGTGAAGTGGATCGAGGTCGCCACAAAGCTTATGGGAAGGGCTTTGATAAGACAAATAAAAGATGGCTTCTCACCAAACTCTCAATGAATTCAAAAGAAGGATTCACACACAACTCTTTCGAAATTCAGAAAATAAGCATAAAGCTTAAAAGAGATAATTCTCATAACTTAATTTATTCAAAAAGGAGGTCTGTCTTTTACAAATAAAATGAATGAGCTTATAAATAGCTCTTACACGTTTTTACAAATGGAATAAATCAAATAATTAACATAAATTCTGAATCAATCAATTGCTTGATTGATATGCTCTTTAATGCTTGAATGCTGGCCAAATGAGAAGGATGTGAGATTCTTTGTATCTGGACAACTTTGGCATGAAATAGTGACGTCTAGGAACCTTCTGAGTCGTCCTTGATGCCTTTGAATCCGCTGGTGCAAATAAATCAAAGAGATATATCGATTGATCGATATTTACTCTAAATGGTGTCGAATATGGAAACTTGAGGTGTGGAGTGATCCGTTTGATCTCCTGACTTCTGGTGCACCTTAAGACATTATTAGGATCTTCTAGATTGTATAAAACGTCTCCTGGATGCCATAGATAGGTTTGAAGCCTCATAAACCCGTGAGGTTCCAAATAAGGCAAGCTGAGGATCCTCCTGAATAAAAGTCGAATATCTTTCACACTAAAATGAATTACGGTATGATTCCAATTGTACCGGATTCCCGGATGAATCAAGATTCCAGAACAGGTCGGTTTATAGCTTAATTCCTCGTGGTTTAGCGGCAATCCTCCCATTACTGCTCGCTGGTCCAAATCGGGTAACTTGGAGTTCACCCGGTTTGTAAACTCAATAACTCCCAAGTATGAATCCGGTTTGATGTAAACCCAATTTTCCTGGCTTCCCCTTTGAATTTAGAATCCAAAACACTTGGATTTATTGCTTGATTCGTCGTCGTTTGACCGGAATGATTTTATGAGTAGGCGCATGTCTCCAGCGGGTTCATTGAAGATCTTCCAAGTTGTATCTTCAATATCTTCTTCATATGAACTCCTTTTTAACTGATTCTTCTTCGAGGTGAACTCTAGGTGAGTTGGCTGTGTTCTCCAAGTGATGGTTGCGTCATTCTCTCCCTCTTGAAAAGGTTTTATCCTCAAAACCAAAGAATCAGACATGTGATCGAGGTGTGCCATCGATGGATCCAAAATCTCAGCACACATTGCTTTTGCCTCATCAAAATTTATCAACTTAATCATTTGAAAAAGAGAATTTTGAATGGCCATTTGAAAACTTTTTTTTTTGTTTTTTTTTTGGATAAAACCAAACAAATGCAAGAATCCTCTTTTTTTTTATAAATTAAAATTCGAATTAACAAAATTGCAGGGAATGTTTTTTTTTGTATAAAAGAAAACAAATGCAAGAATTCCTCTTTTTTTATAAAAATAAAACAAAATTCGAATTAACAAAATTGCAGGGAATTTTTTTTTTTGTAAGAACAAGACACAAGAACACAAATGAAAACAATGGAAAAAATCAAAAGGAAAGAATGAACCAAAGGTTTGTGGACCTTCGGCTCTGATACCAGATGATATGAACCCGGTTCTAGGATAGATAGATGGTGAGATGAGAAACACAAGCTGGCTCGGTGGCTCTCTCTTGTGGTTCAATGGATGGATGAAGGATGGTCTCAAGACTTGATGAACACGCCTTGAGTGATGGGATTGAACAAGCTGGCTTTAACGCTCTCTCTTGTTGAATCAGTTGATGGGAAGCGATGGTGGATTGAATGGCACCACAGAGCTATGGAAGAACTCTGATACTGCACGAACACTCGCCCTGGTGAATCACACACACAAGAACACGAGCAAGGATCTAAGCAAGCGACGGCGGCTTTAGCTTTAGACAAGAACTGCGTTTATTGATTAGGGTAAAAAGTTGTGTTTTACAAAGCTGCAGGGGAGCCTTATTAATATGCTCTTCAGCTGTGACCTAATGGCCGACTCAAATGAAAAAGGAAAGACTCTAAACGACAGGACCAAATAAAAAGAAATAAAGAAAACGCAAACTAACACTTTGTGGCTTAAGGCCGAGAAAAAAGAAAGGAAACTAGCTAAGCAAAAATAAAAGAAGTTTGGTGCGGCTTGAACTTGGCACCTCTGAGGCTTGGATGCGTAGCTCTAACCATTGGGCTGGTCCATGTTACCTGCATTGATCACAAAAATAGAAAATACCTGATTCTGATGCGGCATGGTCCATGGTCGAATGCTCTTGACTTGATCTTGATCCTGGTCCTCTTTGGCCTCTTCTATGCCTTTAATCGTGAGTTCTTGAAGTCCTTGCACGATGTCTTCCATTTGAGGCTCCTTGGCATTGAAGTCGTTACCTGCCATTAAGATAGGCTTACCATTGCTATCTTGTTGATCATGTGGCTCTTCTGGTTTAAAGACATCCAATATGTCTTGTACGGCTAGATTGAAACCTTCCCTGAGTCTCCTTGTTCTAGACCGTGTCATGGGAGCTTCTCTAACCGTTGGTATGGGTGCTTGGTCCGGTTCTGGTTCGATTGCCTCATCATTAAGATGATATGAACTCGGTTCTAGGATGGATAGTGGTGGGATGGGAATCACAAGCTGGCTTTCACGCTCTCTCTTGTGACTCAATGGATGGGCGAAAGATGGACTCAAGACTTGATGAACACGCCTTGAGGGATGGGATCTAACAAGCTGGCTTTGTCGCTCTCTCTTGTTGGATCGGTTGATGATGAGTGAAGTGGATCGAGGTCGCCACAAAGCTTATGGGAAGGGCTTTGATAAGACAAATAAGAAATGGCTTCTCACCAAACTCTCAATGAATTCAAAGAGAAGGATTCACACACAACTCTTTCGAAATTCAGAAAATAAGCATAAAGCTTAAAAGAGATAATTCTCATAACTTAATTTATTCAAAAAGGAGGTCTGTCTTTTACAAATAAAATGAATGAGCTTATAAAGAGCTCTTACACGTTTTTACAAATGGAATAAATCAAATAATTAACATAAATTCTGAATCAATCAATTGTTTGATTGATATGCTCTTTAATGCTTGAATGCTGGCCAAATGAGAAGGATATGAGATTCTTTGTATCTGGACAACTTTGGTATGAAATAGTGACGTCTAGGAACCTTCTGAGTCGTCCTTGATGCCTTTGAATCCGCTGGTGCAAATAAATCAAAGAGATATATCGATTGATCGATATTTACTCTAAATGGTGTCGAATATGGAAACTTGAGGTGTGGAGTGATCCGTTTGATCTCCTGACTTCTGGTGCACCTTAAGACATTATTAGGATCTTCAAGATTGTATAAAACGTCTCCTGGATGCCATAGATAGGTTTGAAGCCTCATAAACCCGTGAGGTTCCAAATAAGGCAAGCTGAGGATCCTCCTGAATAAAAGTCGAATATCTTTCACACCAAAATGAATTACGGTATGATTACAATTGTACCGGGTTCCCTGATGAATAAAGATTCCAGAACAGGTCGGTTTATAGCTTAATTCCTCGTGGTTTAGCGGCAATCCTCCCATTACTGCTCGCTGGTCCAAATCGGGTAACTTGGAGTTCACCCGGTTTGTAAACTCAATAACTCCCAAGTATGAATCCGGTTTGATGTAAACCCAATTTTCCTGGCTTCCCATTTGAGTTGAGAATCCAAAACACTTGGATTTATTGCTTGATTCGTCGTCGTTTGACCGGAATGTCTTTATGAGTAGGCGCATGTCTCCAGCGGGTTCATTGAAGATCTTCCAAGTTGTATCTTCAATATCTTCTTCATATGAACTCCTTTTTAACTGATTCTTCTTAGAGGTGAACTCTAGGTGAGTTGGCTGTGTTCTCCAAGTGATGGTTGCGTCATTCTCTCCCTCTTGAAAAGGTTTTGTCCTCAAAACCAAAGAATCAGACATGTGATCGAGGTGTGCCATCGATGGATCCAAAATCTCAGCACACAGCTTTTGCCTCATCAAAATTTATCAACTTAATCATTTGAAAAAGAGAATTTTGAATGGCCATTTGAAAACTTTTTTTTGTTTTTTTTGGATAAAACCAAACAAATGCAAGAATCCTCTTTTTTTTTATAAATTAAAATTCGAATTAACAAAATTGGAGGGAATTTTTTTTTTGTATAAAAGAAAACAAATGCAAGAATTCCTCTTTTTTTTAAAATAAAAAAAAATTCGAATTAACAAATTGCAGGCATTTTGTTTTTTTTGTAAGAACAAGACACAAGAACACAATGAAACAATGAAAAAATCAAAAGGAAAGAATGAACCAAAGGTTTGTGGACCTTCGGCTCTTATACCAGATGATATGAACTCGGTTCTAGGATGGATAGTGGTGGGATGGGAATCACAAGCGGCTTTCACGCTCTCTCTTGTGACTCAATGGATGGGCGAAAGATGGACTCAAGACTTGATAAACACGCCTTGAGGGATGGGATCTAACAAGCTGGCTTTGTCGCTCTCTCTTGTCGGATCGGTTGATGATGAGTGAAGTGGACGAGGTCGCCACAAAGCTTATGGGAAAGGCTTTGATAAGACAAATAAGAGATGGCTTCTCACCAAACTCTCAATGAATCGAAAGAGAAGGATTCACACACAACTCTTTCGAAATTCAGAAAATAAGCATAAAGCTTAAAAGAGGTAATTCTCATAACTTAATTTATTCAAAAAGGAGGTCTGTCTTTTACAAATAAAATGAATGAGCTTATAAAGAGCTCTTACACGTTTTTACAAATGGAATAAATCAAATAATTAACATAAATTCTGAATCAATCAATTGCTTGATTGATATGCTATTTAATGCTTGAATGCTGGCCAAATGAGAAGGATATGAGATTCTTTGTATCTGGACAACTTTGGCATGAAATAGTGACGTCTAGGAACCTTCTGAGTCGTCCTTGATGCCTTTGAATCCGCTGGTGCAAATAAATCAAAGAGATATATCGATTGATCGATATTTACTCTAAATGGTGTCGAATATGGAAACTTGAGGTGTGGAGTAATCCGTTTGATCTCCTGACTTCTTGTGCACCTTAAGACATTATTAGGATCTTCTAGATTGTATAAAACGTCTCCTGGATGCCACAGATAGGTTTGAAGCCTCATAAACCCGTGAGGTTCCAAATAAGGCAAGCTGAGGATCCTCCTGAATAAAAGTCGAATATCTTTCACACAAAAATGAATTACGGTATGATTCCAATTGTACCGGATTCCCGGATGAATCAAGATTCCAGAACAGGTCGGTTTATAGCTTAATTCCTCGTGGTTTAGCGGCAATCCTCCCATTACTGCTCGCTGGTCCAAATCGGGTAACTTGGAGTTCACCCGGTTTGTAAACTCAATAACTCCCAAGTATGAATCCGGTTTGATGTAAACCCAATTTTCCTGGCTTCCCCTTTGAGTTGAGAATCCAAAACACTTGGATTTATTGCTTGATTCGTCGTCGTTTGACCGGAATGATTTTATGAGTAGGCGCATGTCTCCAGCGGGTTCATTGAAGATCTTCCAAGTTGTATCTTCAATATCTTCTTCATATGAACTCTTTTTTAACTGATTCTTCTTGATGTGACTCTAGGTGAGTTGGCTGTGTTCTCCAGTGATGGTTGCGTCATTCTCTCCCTCTTGAAAAGGTTTTGTCCTCAAAACCAAAGAATCAGACATGTGATCGAGGTGTGCCATCGATGGATCCAAAATCTCAGCACACATTGCTTTTGCCTCATCAAAATTTATCAACTTAATCATTTGAAAAAGAGAATTTTGAATGGCCATTTGAAATTTTTTTTTGTTTTTTTTTTGGATAAAACCAAACAAATGCAAGAATCCTCTTTTTTTTATAAATTAAAATTCGAATTAACAAAATTGCAGGGAATTTTTTTTTTTTGTATAAAAGAAAACAAATGCAAGAATTCCTCTTTTTTATAAAAATAAAACAAAATTCGAATTAACAAAATTGCAGGGAATTTTTTTTTTTTTTTTTTGTAAGAACAAGACACAAGAACACAAATGAAAACAATGGAAAAATCAAAAGGAAAGAATGAACCAAAGGTTTGTGGACCTTCGGCTCTGATACCAGATATGAACTCGGTTCTAGGATGGATAGTGATGGGATGGGAATCACAAGCTGGCTTTCACGCTCTCTCTTGTGACTCAATGGATGGGCGAAAGATGGACTCAAGACTTGATGAACACGCCTTGAGGGATGGGATCTAACAAGCTGGCTTTGTCGCTCTATCTTGTTTGATCGGTTGATGATGAGTGAAGTGGATCGAGGTCGCCACAAAGCTTATGGGAAAGGCTTTGATAAGACAAATAAGAGATGGCTTCTCACCAACTCTCATGAATTCAAAGAGAAGGATTCACACACAACTCTTTCGAAATTCAGAAAATAAGCATAAAGCTTAAAAGAGATAATTCTCATAACTTAATTATTCAAAAAGGAGGTCTGTCTTTTACAAATAAAATGAATGAGCTTATAAAGAGCTCTTACACGTTTTTACAAATGGAATAAGTCAAATAATTAACATAAATTCTGAATCAATCAATTGCTTGATTGATATGCTCTTAATGCTTGATGCTGGCCAAATGAGAAGGATGTGAGATTCTTTGTATCTGGACAACTTTGGCATGAAATAGTGACGTCTAGGAACCTTCTGAGTCGTCCTTGATGCCTTTGAATCAGCTGGTGCAAATAAATCAAAGAGATATATCGATTGATCGATATTTACTCTAAATGGTGTCGAATATGGAAACTTGAGGTGTGGAGTGATCCGTTTGATCTCCTGACTTCTGGTGCACCTTAAGACATATTAGGATCTTCTAGATTGTATAAAACGTCTCCTGGATGCCACAGATAGGTTTGAAGCCTCATAAACCCGTGAGGTTCCAATAAGGCAAGCTGAGGATCCTCCTGAATAAAAGTCGAATATCTTTCACACCAAAATGAATTACGGTATGATTCCAATTGTACCGGATTCCCGGATGAATCAAGATTCCAGAACAGGTCGGTTTATAGCTTAATTCCTCGTGGTTTAGCGGCAATCCTCCCATTACTGCTCGCTGGTCCAAATCGGGTAACTTGGAGTTCACCCGGTTTGTAAAACTCAATAACTCCCAAGTATGAATCCGGTTGATGTAAACCCAATTTTCCTGGCTTCCCCTTTGAGTGAGAATCCAAACCACTTGGATTTATTGCTTGATTCGTCGTCGTTTGACCGGAATGATTTTATGAGTAGGCGCATGTCTCCAGCGGGTTCATTGAAGATCTTCCAAGTTGTATCTTCAATATCTTCTTCATATGAACTCCTTTTTAACTGATTCTTCTTCGAGGTGAACTCTAGGTGAGTTGGCTGTGTTCTCCAAGTGATGGTTGCATCATTTACTGCAGAGTCTTCCACTACCCGAGTGGAAATGGGACATGGTGACTATGGACTTCATCACCGGATTACCGAAGACAGTTGGCGGAAAGAACGCTATCTGGGTTATTGTGGATCGACTCACCAAGTCAGCTCACTTCCTAGCGATTAAGAAAACAGACGGAGCAGAGCAGCTAGCACAGAGATACATTGCTGAGATTGTGAGGTTGCATGGAGTACCAGTCAGTATAGTGTCGGATCGTGATACGAAGTTCACATCGACGTTTTGGCAAGCCTTTCAGAAGGCATTGGGGACTAAGGTCCATATGAGTACTGCCTATCATCCGCAGACAGATGGTCAGTCTGAGAGGACTATTCAGACACTTGAGGATATGCTCAGGGCTTGTGTTTTGGATTGGGAGGGGAGCTGGGTTAAGTACCTACCGCTGGCAGAGTTCACGTACAATAACAGTTATCATTCGAGCATTGAGATGGCACGTATGAGGCTCTTTATGGCAGACCGTGTCGTACACCACTTGTTGGACAGAGGTGGAGAGTGCCGAGACTTAGAAACAGCATTGGTTCAGGAGACAGTTGAGCAAGTGGAAATGCTCAAGAGACGGCTTAAGGAAGCCCATGATCGTCAGAAGAGCTATGCAGATAAGCGTCGGAGAGATCTAGAGTTTGAGGTGGGCGATCTGGTATACCTTAAGATGAGGACATTTCAGGGAGGTTCCGAGACCCGGAAGCTGAAGAAGCTTAAGTCGAGATATATGGGTCCGTACCCTATCATCGAGCGGATTGGGCAGTAGCATACCGCTTAGCGCTATCAGCAGAGTTGGCGGTTCACGATGTGTTTCATGTGTCTGTTCTGAGGAAAGTCGTCCGAGAACCAGAGCTCATCCTTCAGCAGCCACCTAGTGGCATCAGGAGAGATTTGACTGCAGTCAGCCAGCCAGTGTCGGTCCTAGAGCGCCAGGATAGAGTTATTCAGGGGAAAGTGCTACCGATGGTCAGAGTTATTTGGGAGACAGACAGTATTCAGGAGGAGACTTGGGAGTTAGAGTCTCAGATGAGATCCGAATATCCAGACCTATTTGAGAATGGCGAGCAGTTAACCCAGGACTAGAATTCGGGGACGAATTCCTCGTTAGTAGGGGAGAATTGTAACATCCCCCACCTTGTCTCCACCCCCAACCACCCCACTCCCCATCCAACCATTTAATCAATGGTTTCCACCCCCCTTCCTTCAATTCCACGTGAGCAGAGAGAGAGAGAGAGAGAGAGGAGAGAGAGAGAGAGAGAGAGAGGAGAGAGAGAGAGAGAGAGGAGAGGGAGATAGAGAGAGAGAGAGAGAGAGAGGAGGAAGAAGAAGAGGAGGAGTTCCTCATCCGCCGTCATCCACCGTCAATCCGCAACGCAGGCCACCATCGGATTCAGCTCGACGAGACGAAGCCACGCCACCAAGCTCAACCTCCGTCGCCACCGCACGCGCCGTCAGAAGACCGGTGGGTGACTCCCACGCGCCCACGCGCCGCCGAAGCAGCTGCGCGTGATTCCCACGCGCCACCGCCACCGACACCGCCGCCGTCACCGCCGGTGATTTTTCCGGTGAGTCTCGCCGTCACTCTCGGCCGCCGGTCGCCGCCGTGACTCGCCGGCGACTCGGTGACTCGCCGGCGACTCACTGAGTCAACTCGGACGGTCGGTTTGAGTCCGGTTTGGTTAAACCGATCGGTTTGATTTCGGTTTGGCTGGTTTAATTCAATTTGATTTCGGTTTGGTTCAATTTCTGGTTTAAATCAATTGAATCCGGTTTAGTCAGGTTTGGTTCGGTTTAATCTGATTTAATCGCGGTTTGATTTTGACTGGTCAGACCGTTGACTTTGACCGGGTTGACCGTTGACCATTGACTTTCTGACCGTTGACCGTTGACTTTGACCGTTTTAACCCGTTAACCGTTTTTCGCCGTTCGAAAGCCGTTCTGACTCGAAATTTCGTTCTGATTTCAGATTCAGCGTCCGTTTTAGCATCTGGAGTCCAGAAGCCGCAGTAATCATCCGTTTTAGCTAAGGTGAGGGCTTTCTGCAGAATATCGTACTTTTCATCAAAAAGCGCCGTAGATATAATTTAGTATTAAATGTGTTCCGTTTCTATGCTAGAGTCTTTTTAGGATTGTTTGTAAATCGGACTTAGGAATATAGATGATTCAACCCATTGATTGTGCATTAAATTGTTAATTGATATTTATTCATGCTAGAGCTAGGATTAGTTGACCATGTGGGTCGTTAGGGATTGCGGGGGTACAAAGACGTTCTTTGTACTTGCGTCGCGTGTTGTTTGAGGAGATGGTGCTGGCCAGAATTAGTCGACTGCTGTTCCAGTACCTTCGAGGTCGATAATCGTCTACGGGCGGTGTAGTGGGCACTATCCCATAAGTTGTCCTCGGGTAGGAGGGTGCCGCCGTCACGGATCTGGTAATAGGATGTTGGCTGTTCATGGGTACTTTAGGTACCATGATTGTGCATGTTTAGTCTATTTCCTATGTATGACGTGCTATGGTCAGATTTACGTTTTCTGTGATTAGCATCCCATACCTCACTGAGTGACTCCCCTGTTACTCACCCCTTCTTCTTCCCTTTCCAGTTTTTCTGGTGAGACGGACAAGTATTTTACACTTTGACGATACGGTGCTTCTTTGGGATTTTTACATTTTCTCCGTATTTTATCATGTACATATAGCATTGAGGTAGTTTGGATATGAGACACTGTAGAGTGGGGTATTTTACGTATGTGATGTTGTTAGTGGCACGCCGTTCTCGAATGTCGAGGGAACGGGTGTTACACATACTCTCATCCTTTGGTGGTTTTGGATCTTGAGAACATAACACATATATTGAAGGAAAGACAATTTGTTACCAATCAAATATTTATATAATCCCAAAAATCATCAAATGTGATCACAAATGTACAAGTCCAAACACCAAAGCTACCATTGTAACAGCAAGTCTCGCAAATATTTCGTCTCCTGCCACAAAAAAAAAAATAACAATAAAAGATTTAGAGCCAACCCTATCAATAATATGTTTACTAGATATAATAATAATAATAAAAATAGGATGATCATTTGATTAGAACTATACGTAAAAATAAATAATACAAAAATATGCTCACCTTTTATAATGTTTAAAGAAGACGACCCGCTAGGAGTTGGAACGCCCTGTGGCCGTGTGAAAAGCAGCGGCGGTGGCGGCGCCTGCGATAAAGAAGGAGGCGGCAAAAACTGAGCCGGCGATGGTTGAGGCGGCGGAGACAACGGTGGAGACAACGGTGGCGATGTCAAAGCAGAGGTGTTATACCTCAAAAGACATTTAGGAGTAAAGATGAGAGCCGAACTTGGTAAACCGCAACAAGTTGATAGTCTTAAGAGTGCAAACGTGAGACAAACGGTACAGTTAAATTAATCAAGACCAGGACTACATTGAATCATTGACTCTAACTCATAAGAACCCTCTGCTTGAGTCACACGTTCTTGATCTTCCACAAAATATGGAATCAAAGAGGACGAAGATACGTTGAGGATCAGTTGGTTGAATTTATCAGTTAGTGTTTGATTGAACCGATTCGCGTTTGGAGCAGAACGAAGAGAGTAAAGAACGATGCTTGGTCTGACCTCAAGTGCAGAGAAAAAGGAAAAATTGGAGTATCGAACCATACACTCTTTGTAGTATATGACCGCTGCTTTGTTAAGAGTACAGTTCGTAGCTATCTCGATTGTAGCGGTTCGGACACAGTCTGAGCAAGATGTCGCCGTGATGTCTCCTCTACAGAGGAACATGCCATGGACTGTGTTGGGACTACGACCGATTGTGACGTTAGAATAGGTTCCGAGTGAGGAACTGTTGCGGAGAGAAGAGAGTAAAATGTTGCGGTTTGCTTCGTATGAACTGGTTTGTGTGAAGTTTCCGTTAGGATTGCAGAAAGTAACTATGTGTTCAGGTTGAGACACAGTTTGGTGAGATAACAGAGAGAAGAAGATGAAAAACAGAGGAGCAGAGAGTGTAATTATGGTTCTTGCCATTCTGTTTTGTGTGTGTGATCTTTGCGATTATGTTGTATATGAGATAACACAAAACAGAGGAGATGGAGACTTTATAGTAGAAAGAAAAGAGTTTTTTTTTTCTTTGTGATATATTCATAATAATATTAATATCCAATTAATAACTCAGAGGAAGAATATGCATGCACTATTATTGTTTTCATAATGATTGATAACTACCTTTACAAAGTCAAATCATCAAGTTGACGCATTTGTTTAATTAGTCAATGAAGCAAAACAGAGACTTAGTCCCACGACTTGAAAGACAAGAATTTCATGGTATAGACTGTAACCGGAGGAGATCGGAATTGGGTTTTACAGTTTGTTTGGTGTAAAGTTTTCAATAGGATGGCAATCCAGCTTCTTTTTCATTCATCAGGTTCTTATAATCCTTTCTAAACTCACAAGAACTAAAAGTAGAGTTACTAAGAAATTCTAAAAACGTTTATAACTTTTTGAAATTGTTCATCATAAGCAATTTAGTTTTGTTCTAACAATTAATTATCAAAAAACGATTATACTTCTTTCGTTTTTTTTACATTATAGATTATGATTACATAAATATTTCTAAAACAATAACAAATTGTAATAAAAGTCATTGATGATAGTTTACCATTTACAAAGACAGAACCACTGGATACTATTTCCTCTGTTTCACAATACAGTGATGTTTTAGCCCAAAACAAAAAAAAAAACAAAAAAAAAAACAAATTGTGTCATATTGACACCGCATATAACACCTAATAGACATCGGCAGTCGACTGCCATCAACATTGATCTGCCAAGACATCGGCAGTCGATTGCCATCATCTAATAAGCTGGGGGGTGAGTCCCTATTACGCTATTATGCTCTTGCATAACAATGATGATGATCACAGTTGTGTGAGGTCTGCTGCTTCTTGGGATGAAAACCAACAGGTTTACGGTGGAAGAAACGAGGTTACAAGAGGTTATTCTTTATGTTTTTCTAAAAATGGTCGGATTGCTGTTATGGTTCATCCATATGCTCTATCGCGGACTTCAGGGATAGAACGTCTTTGTTTTGACTTTACAACGGTATATATGTTTTCTTTCTTCAAAATTGTTAAGGTTTTTTTCCTTGTCTTAGATCGATTGTTTGTATGTAGAGAACTGTGTGTACATCTTGTTCTAGTAACTTTGGATGTTAGGCATAGAGGTTTCTTTGATAGAAACAAATAAGTGCAGGAAAGGCTCAAGATTTTGGAGACAGATTAGCCTCATAAATTGAAGTTTCCGAGTACAAATATGTGCTTCTGTTAATATGTTGGAAATTTGGTTGTATGGTTGACGTTGCAGGTGTTTGTAAGGATTAGAGCTTTGTTTTAGAAGTTCTTGTTCTAGTCTTTTGGGACAGGGTTTAGTGTTTCCTTTAGAAGAAGAAGGAGGAGCTTATTTTTTGGCTCATAAAAATCTGATGTATTATCTTATAGTTATGTTTTTATTAATATACAAGTTGCCAAAAAAAAGAACTGATTGTTTGTTTTTTGTATCCTATACTGTATAGCCTCCGTACTCCCAAAAGTTTTCACAGAGAGGCGTAAGCTTTGAGAATCCTACCTATGGAACTTCTATCTGATTGTCGCTGACATCCAGTGTAACTCTATGTACTACATCAAGAACACTGCAAATTCTTCTCTGGAGTACCATGAAGTACTCTCGGTGCATACATTTTGTCTGAGTGCGGTCTAAATGGTATGCGTCGCAATGATCCCACCAATGCTAATGTAAAATAAGACAGAACGTTTAGTGCTCACCAATGATTTAGTTTGAAATGCAGTCTGAAGCTTGCTAAGGAATGAACAAACGTTTAGTGCTAGGAATTATATCTAAAATTTGTTTTGGAATTATGCAGTCTGAAGCTCTCATGGTTCAGTTGAAAACATGCTGGCAAAGTATCAAGACCAACATCTATATGACTATCAGATTGCTAAGACAATAATGACCAATCCAACAAGAGCTGACGAGGATGACGTGTAAGCTCGGTGGTTTTTGTCGACACTGTGGTAAGAATTAGAACTAATTAGCGTTATGATTTTACAACTTTCAATATTAATTGTATTTTCAATTTTCAGGGATATGGAACACTTTGCATCTTCCATCATGGTGGAGAACTTTATAGTGGAATTGAATATGTGGCGTTTGAGTTTTTCTGAAAGGTACAAGGAGGAAAATGGGAATGGTCAGAGCATCATGAAATTACATCTGGGGGCTCTGCGGTGTTGTACGTCAATGTCACTCTAAAGCCTTCGGCTCATTGCCACATCATTTAAAGCATAATTCCAATCTTCTATCCCATCTGTCCTCTGTGTTATGAACCGTTTGGTTAATGGACTCAATGTAGACCGATCCATATAGAGGTTATTAACATAACCGGTCCTTAGTATAATTAGATGTTTTCCTTTATAGACAAGGAATAGGTTTATGGAATATTTCCTTTTCTTGTTATGAGTAGTAAAAGGATAATTACCTTTTCTCTACATGGTGTAACCACTATATAAAGAGACCTTTGGTCCTCATAATAGTACACACAGAACATTCAGTTCACAACACGTTATCAGCACGAAAGCTCCTAAACCCTAAAACCCTAGAGACCCTGAGTAGCTGCCGAAACTTTAAAGAGTCATATCTTTTCAACCGTGAGGAACCAGAAGGCGATCTAGATATCAAATCGAAGCCCTCGACGAGACGAATCTACCGGTGAAAACCGCTTATCGATCCGACATCGGACGCGCTCTCACGCACGCATACAGTGCACAACGACCCACCAAATAAACCAAGGAGATCCGATTTCAGCTTGTGTTTTCCGAGGTCATTAGCTTCCGGTTCATTCCAATTCAAATCTAAAAGAAAGAAAAAGGTAAAACCCTAAACTAAGAACAAAGCAAAACCGAACTGGACATTAATGAACTTAAACCGTAAAATCGGATTGTTTGAATATTGCCTTGCTTGTTTGCTGAATCGATTTGTGATTTTGATTGCATGTTTAAATTAGTTCATTAGCTTGCTTATTTACCTGCTTTAAAATCGCATGAGAACTTGCTTGCATCAATCACTTAAAATCGAATTTGGACTAGCATAGAAATCGCATGTATCATTGATTGAAATCGGATTGTATGAGTTAGGTTGTTAGAATCGATTTGTGCATGCTTGTTTTGGCCATAGTTGAAATCGTGAAACCCTAGAGAAAAAGCTAGGTTGAAATCGATCCTAAACCTAATCCTAATCCAAATAGGAAACCTTAATCCCTTCCTTTTAGTAAAAAGGAAAGTGTTAAGTATATCCTTTTCCCTTTTGTTTAATTTCCTTTATTGGTTTATCCCTTTAATGAATTGCCTTATGATTAATTTTGCAAAAAGGAAATTGATTAATATTGCTAATAGCATAATAGAAAATCGGTTGCATGATTTAATTAATTGATTTGCATAATTGATTGAAACCATGAAGTATTAAAATCGGACATGCTATATGCATATATATATAAACCGGCCATTACCACTAAGGTCCGGATTTATTAAAAGCCCCTAACTGAAATTCGTTAAACGTTTTCAGATGGCTGACGTCAACTTTGATGCATATGAAAGAATGGCCAAAGTTAACAACTTTGAATACCCGGTCCTAGATCTCTCAGGAGACGAATTTATGGAATGGTCATTGAGCACGAGACTTGCTCTACAAGACAGAGGACTCGGAAGATGCATCTACAAAGATAATAATGAACTTGAAAGCCAAAAGCAAAGAGCCATAAACATTATGCGCCGTCATCTCACTGAGGATCTAAGAGATCAGTATGAAGATACTAAAGATCCAGTTGACCTCTGGACAAAGCTTGGTGAAAGATTCTCAATGAAATTATGGCTGACCTCCATGGATGGATGGAGTAGACTCAGCTTCCAGGACTATGAATCCGTGGATGAGTACAATTGTACTCTACTGAGAATCGTACATGGCTTTATGCTATGTGGCGAAGTGATAACACACAGAGATCTTTTAAATAAGACTATATCTACATTCCATCCGAGACAGATAGTGTTATCACGAAAGGCCGAAACTTTCACCAACTATAATGATCTACTATATTACCTCCTTGGTCCACAAAGGACAAAAGAAATTATCAGTAAAGCTGATGACTTCATAAAGAGGCGTAAAGAGATGACAGAACCTCAAACGTGCAATGAGGAAGAATGCTCAGACTGTGAGGGCAGTTCATACGTTGACTAGAAAAATAATTTCCGATTTTATACTTTCATGTTGCTTTCTTGTTTTGATTTGCTTTGGATTCATGTCTTTGGATTTCTATCTATGATTTAATAAAATATTTAAGGCTTTAAGACATGATTCTTGTTTTATGAAGTATGGACGTATTCCTTGTGGATAGTGGGTCAAGTCATACGATCTTGAAAGATGAAAGATACTTCATAGACCTTAAACTAAGAAAGGCAATCGTGGAGACTATAGCAGGACAGGCCAGTCTTATAAAAGGCCACGGCCAGGCCGCCGTTCTAATGCCTAAGGGCACACATCTCAAAATTCCAGATGCATTGTTTTCCCCAGACTCAAATCGTAACTTATTGAGCTTTAAAGACATTCGTTTGAATGGTTATCATGTGGAAACAATGGGCGAAGGGAAGAAAGAATTTCTCCAAATAACAAAAATCGCCAACGGCCATAAGAAGGTCCACGAGACCATACCTGCTATAGCTACGGGCGTGTACTGTACTAAGTTCAGTATGATAGAGGCCAATGCCACCGTAAACAAAGCCCTTACGGATATGTTCACTCTATGGCACGACCGTCTGGGACATCCCGGGTCGGGAATGATGCGGAAATTGATCCTCAACACGAATGGCCACGCCTTGAAAGAAAGGAAAGTGATCCCTATGAGTCTCACTTGTGCCTCGTGTTCGCAAGGAAAACTGATTGTAAGACCATCACCAGTAAGGTGACTAAGGAAACGATAAACTTTCTGGAAAGGATTCAAGGAGACATATGCGGACCAATCCACCCACCTTGTGGGACATTCCGATATTTTATGGTCCTCATTGACGCATCTACACGATGGTCACATGTATGCTTATTGTCATCACGGAATATGGCATTTGCAAGACTCCTTGCCCAGATAATCCGCCTAAGAGCGCACTTTCCAGACTTTCCGTTAAAGTCCATCCGTATGGACAACGCGGGAGAGTTTACGTCCAGAGCGTTTGATGACTACTGTATGTCCATGGGGTAAGTGTTGAGCACTCCGTGGCACATGTACATACACAGAACGGCTTAGCCGAGTCTCTCATCAAACGAATCCAGCTGATTGCTAGACCATTACTCATGAGGTCAAAGCTTCCAGTTTCAGCCTGGGGACACGCTGTCTTACACGCTGCAGACCTAATCCGTATCAGGCCATCTAGTGACCACAGGTTTTCCCCAATGCAATTACTAACGGGTCAAGAGCCAAACATATCCCATCTTAAGACATTTGGATGTTCAGTCTATGTGCCTATTGCTCCACCACAGAGAACTAAGATGGGACCTCAAAGGAGGATGGGGATATACGTTGGATATGATTCACCCACGATCATAAAGTATCTTGAGCCAACTACCGGTGATTTATTTAAGGCCAGATACGCGGATTGTCATTTCGATTAGTCCGTTTATCCAACTGTAGGTAGTGAAAACCGGCTGACAAAAGAACTCTCATGGAATCAAACATCCATAAATTGGCAAGATCCTCGAACCCAAGAAAGTGACTTGGAAGTTCAAAAGATTATACAGAGTCTAAACCGCGAGTAAAGCGTGGAAGACCAATTGGTTCCAAAGATAAGACTCCTCGGAAATTAAGAAAAGGTGCTGAATTCAGGCGAGGAGAGATAACTAATGGACCGGACACTTATGAGCCTAAGGAGCCGCCAAATGATGCTCGGGACGCCGAGCCTCATGGTCCTGAAGTTCCAGATAACAATGAGATCTCAATAAATTATGTTATGTCCGGAATCCAATGGAACAGAAAAGATATCGACGTCGATGATATATTTGCATGCAACGTAGCACTTGAGATTATGAATGAGGATCTAGAACCCACGTCAATAGATGAGTGCACTCAACGATCTGATTGGGCTAAATGGAAAGAAGCCATAAACGTGGAGTTAAACTCTTTAAAGAAGAGAGAGGTTTTGGTCCCATTATTCGGACACCTCGTGATATAATACCAGTTGGACATAAATGGGTCTTTGTAAGAAAGAGAAACGAACAAGGAGAGATTGTTCGACACAAAGCACGGCTTGTGGCACAAGGATTCTCTCAAAGACCTGGAATCGATTATGAGGAGACATACTCCCCTGTGGTGGATGCAACGACATTCCGATTCCTTATAAGTTTGGCCATAAGAGAAAAGTTAGATCTGCGGTTAATGGATGTTGTCACCGCATACTTATATGGTCCACTGGATAATGAAATCTATATGAGATTGCCAGAGGGTATTGAGCTCAAAGATAAGAAAAGTTCTCGAGAAGAACACTGCATTAGGCTAACCAAATCCCTATACGGACTGAAACAGAGTGGGCGCATGTGGTACAATCGTTTAAGCAATACTTGATTAAATCCGGATATAAAAATGATCCATCAGTCCGTGTATCTTTATAAAGAAGTTTGCAAACGGTGGATTTGTGATTATAGCAGTTTACGTGGATGATTTGAACATCCTCGCACCTCTGGAGAAATCACCCAAACAGTTGATTTGTTAAAGGCCGAATTTGAAATGAAAGACTTAGAAAGACTAAGTTCTGTTTGGGAATACAACTTGAGTACGTCAAAGACGGAATCCTTGTGCATCAAATGGCGTATACTGAAAAAGTACTCAAGAGATTTAATATGGACACAGCTCACCCATTGAGTAGCCCAATGGTCGTAAGGAGCATAAGCCCGGACACAGATCCGTTTGGTCCAATAAGAAAGGATGAAGAAGTCCTTGGTCCCGAAACGCCATATCTAAGTGCCATAGGTGCGTTACTATACTTGGCTAGTCACACTAGACCAGATATTTGTTTTGCCGTGAACCTCCTATCAAGATTTAGTTCTTGTCCAACCCAAAGGCACTGGAACGGGATTAAACATTTACTTCGTTACCTTCAAGGAACGAAAGATATGGGTCTATTTACACTAACCATAACAACAAAGGTTTAGTTGGTTTTGCTGATGCAGGTTATTTATCGGATCCACACAATGGACGATCTCAGACAGGATATGTGTTCACTCACGGAGGAACCGCAATTTCATGGCAATCCATGAAGCAGACACTCACGGCCACATCATCAAATCACGCAGAGATTTTGGCAATTCATGAAGCCAGCCGTGAATGTGTTTGGTTGAAATCGATGACTCAGCACATAAGACGAGATTGTGGGATGACAGATGGAAAGGACGAACCGACCGTACTTCATGAGGACAATGCTGCGTGCATAGCTCAACTGAAGGATGGATACATCAAGGGAGACAGGACGAAGCACATTCTGCAAAAATTCTTTTTCACTCACGATCTCCAGAAGGCTGGAGAAATACAAGTGCTTCAAGTCCGTTCAAGCGACAACTCAGCTGACTTGTTCACAAAGTCGCTCCCAACTTCCACGCTCAAGAAGCTGGTGTATCAGATCGGCATGCGCCGATTAAAGGACTTATAGGGATGTCTAAATCAGGGGGAGTAATACGTGCTGTACTCTTTCCTCACTAAGGTTTTGTCCCACTGGGTTTTTCTTTAGTGAGGTTTTAATGAGGCAGCATCCCCAAGCGTATTACAAAGATCCTTGGTTGCATCGGGTTCGGTCATTTCGTCCAAGGGGGAGTGTTATGAACCGTTTGGTTAATGGACTCAATATAGACCGATCCATATAGAGGTTATTAACATAACCGTCCTTAGTATAATTAGATGTTTTCCTTTATAGACAAGGAATAGGTTTATGGAATATTTCCTTTTCTTGTATGAGTAGTAAAAGGATAATTACCTTTTCTCTACATGGTGTAACCACTATATAAAGAGACCTTTGGTCCTCATAATAATACACACAGAACATTCAGTTCACAACACTCTGCCCTTTTCAAATACATGTTGCAATACTTTTCGAGTTTCCATGTGGAACAATTTTTAATTCCCGACTGGAAAAGGACGGGACGAAAACGCAATTCCCAAAATTTGGTTTAGAACTATACAAAATATATTATACTAGGGATGGTCCGCGCTACGCGCGGGGATGTCCTTAAATTTTTACTAATTATTGTTATTAATCTCTTATAGTTGTTGTTTTTGTTTGTGTTTTCCTTTTATTTTCTGATTTTATAATATTTTTTCTTTGTTTTAATCATTTTTATATTATTGTAATACAATTTTTTGTCTTTACTTTCTCTTATTTTTTATTTTATATTCACTTAATATAATTTTATTATAGCATCTGATTATTTGATATGCTCTTTTTCATTATCTCTTATATATTATTGGTCGGGTTAAAGTAGTACATACCCTGTCTTGTTTTTTTATATTTTTTTCATCTCTCTAAATGTAGATTTCTTGTTTTTCGATCCATCTTATTTGTTTCCTTTGTTGTGATTTTTAATTTTATTATTTCAATCATGATGTCGATATTGACTTCTGTTTATTTTCTCCATATACTATCTATTTGTGAGTTTTATCATAAGATTAAATTCTTGTTTTTTTTTAATTTTTTGATGTGGTCGTGTTTGTAATTTTTCTATGTGAACAGTAAGATAAAAGAGAAAACTAAAAAAAACTACATGTTGTTATCATGTTTTGATATGAAACATTTTTTGTTTAGTATTGTTAACCGAATATTGTTTAATGTCTGACAATCAAAATGTGTGTACTACTCATGACCAGATCAAACAATATTGTTCAGAGATATGTTACTATTATATATTGTCAAAATGTCTAGAATAGTCCACGCTACGTGCGGGGATGTGACTAATTTTTACGGATTCTTTGTTACAAAATATATTATAGTCTTTATTTTTTTTCTTTTTTGTCTATTTTTTATAATCATTTTTTATTTAGTTTTTAAGCATTTTTAAATTATATTGTTTTCTTTAGGTGTTGTACAATTTTTTTGTCCTTACTTTCTCTTTGTTCTTCTTTTTATCTTTACTTTTTTATATATATGTTTTTTATTTAACATCTGATTGTTTGATGTGTTTTTCATTATTTATTGAATATTATTGGTCGGCTTAAAATAGTAAATACACAGTCTTGGTTTTTTTATATTTTTTGCAGTTTTTCTAAATGTGAGTTTTTTCTTTTATTTTCGCCCATGTTAATTTTTTGTTTTTTTTTTGCTTTGAATTTTATTACCCTTCAATCGATATTTTCGATATTGGCCTTTTTTCTCATATATACCATCTATCATGTGTTTATCGTTTGAATAATTTTTTTTCTTTTCTTAAGTTTTTATCTGGTCATGTTTGTGAATTCTTTGATGTCAATAGTAAAATGGAAGAGAAAACTAAAGAAACTACATGTAGTATTATGTTTTGATATGAAACATTTGTTGTTTATTATTGGTGAATAGTGTGTTATTTTAATGTGTGACAATTAAAATGTATGTTGTTTTTTGGTGATGAGGTGGCACAAGAGAAGAGAGAAAAGTTAACTTTATATATATATATATATGTACTATACATATTTTATTATATATTTATTTATAAATATCATTTATATTAAATTTTATTTAGAAAAAGTATTTATGTGGTTTACTTTATGTTAGTACATCTTAATATAATTATAATATTTTGTTTAAATTTTCAACTTTTATGAAATACTCATGTTTGCCCACTCTTAAAAAAGAATATCTCATGTGAATTTACTATATAATTTAGAAAAAATAACACCAAAAAAAAATTCACATCAACTTATGATAACTAAAAACAGATTAGCATTGGCTATATAATTCAGAAAATTCCCCATTACTGACTACTATATATTGGAAATTTCTCCGTAATCATGCCACCAAAAAATCCGGTCCGCTCAAAACAATCAACCACATCCTATAAATACACCAAAATAAAATCACAAAATTAGACAATAACTTAGAGATCTCCTAATCAAATATAAAATCATAGAAAAAAGGAAAAAACCATGAACTTGAACCATATATATAAATACAAGAAAGAACAAACTAATACAATAAATTCAGAAATTGATCGATCCAGACGCTTTCAATTATCGACATTCACACATGCCTCTATATGAATATACAAGGGAACTTCATGCAAAAGGTAAACCTCGTCAAAAGTTTATAAATTATTTATTACAAGTTATATCCTTCATATATTATACTAAATAACATATTCTACCTTTTCATATAAATAATGGAACTAATGCAAAAAAGAAAAAAAATATACCATTTGCATTCACATATATTTAATAGTTTTAAAATCAGGTTTAGAGCGAGACCAATCATCATATAAATGTTAAAAAAGAAATCTACCGATACAACAATATATTGGTTTTCTATCAAGATTGCAGCAAAGTAGTGACGGCTTATAAATTCACATTTATGGATAAAAACACAGACAATTAATTATTAGTGAAGGGAAAGAAAAATCAATGTAATGTGATCCTGGGTAAGAGGATCCTTTGCCCTTGGATCCACTTCGTGTTTGGTTGATGGATTGGAGATGATTCTCGTTGGATGATGAAGAGATGATTGAAGCGGAAGACTTGAAAGAGGATTTGCGGTGAATAGATGGCTTTGCGATGGTGATAGGGTGGAAGAGATAGCGATGGAGTTGGCAAGAGCGATGGTGAGACTCTTGCAAACGGATCCGGACCAACCCTTTGATATGACTCACAAAGGAGAGGAACGAACAACTCAATGGTCTTATGCGATATGACTCACGCCTAAGAACATCAAGGGCTCTTGGATATTACACACCAAGAAGATCTAACTTAGAAAAGTTTTTTGGATAAAAGATTAGATAAATTCTTACAAATGAGATCCAGAGAGAATATAAAGAAGAAGGAAGAGATGTGGGAAATTGAGTCAGTCTTGGAACAAGCTCCGAGACTAAACTCATTTATTACATGCAGAGACTAAAATTAAAATTTTAAAAACAAGGAAGCGGCTGGTTGTCTTCAACTAGGTCAAAGTACGGATTCAGTTAGGCCTTCTTAAATATGAGTAAAAGCTTCCGTTTGTGAAGGGCTTCCCGAATATGATCACTTGCTTCCTGAATACGGCCTTGATCAACAAATGGGTGATTTGGATGTGAATCATTTGCCTCATTAAAAACCTTGTCAAGAAAACCCAGTGGGACAAAACTTGACAAGGGAAAAAGAGTACAAATGAGAAGCACAATGAGGTTAAGATAACATCTTTTCCATACTCTTTCTCCACTCCAAATGTATCCTCAGCTCCAAACTGCTCCTCTGGTTCATGCTCAGGTTCATGCTCAGGTTCAAGTCCAGCATCCTTATGTTCAAGTCTAGCATCCTCAGGTTCAAGTCCAGCAGCTTCAGGTTCAAGTCCAGCAGCTTCAGGTTCAAGTCTGGCGACATGCTCTGGTTCAAGCTCATGATCGCTGGTCAGGATCATATCATCCTCTCCCACTTGAAAAGGATTTGACCTCAAATCCAATTCACCTGCAACGAGAAGCACAAGATTAGTAACTTCAGAATTCAGACTAATAGGATACTCACCTGTAATAAGTTGGGGATTATAAGTTGCGTCTGGAGGTTTTTCTTTGATCAGGATGATGCGGCCAGCATGATGATGTTTTTCTTGGTCCAAATCGTTTGTCTCCTTCCCTCCTTTGGAGTTTCCTTTTGCGTTTCATGGCTTCTCTAAGACCTGGGGTTTGTTGCTCCATATCTGGTGGCTTCTCTTTGATTGAAAAAAAATCACAAGTTCCTGCAATTCCTTTCTGAGCACTCATGGAGAAGAACAAGTGCATCAAACTAGAAGAGGAAAAACAAACAACAGAAAAACAGACACTATGATCTGTTCTAGCTAATTCCCTAGCATCAAATTCAAACAAGTTCCTTTTGTTTACTGCTTCACACGAAAGTTCTGATGGCATTTTAAAAGATTCATTCACATGATCACAAATCAAAATATGAATAGAGCACCAAAAATCTTGCATAGAACCTAAGGCAAGCAACGATTTATAAGAGAGGGAAAAATCCTTTGAAAACATTGTCTTAGTTCCAATCAACTCAAGGGCAAGGCTAAACAAAGAAACCTTCAAAGCAGGTTCAAATTTAAGCAACTTATCAAAGAAAAAATCCTTTGGCGTAAAGAACTTTTCACTAGTAAAAATCTCAGAAACTGAAAACAGTTTTTCAAAAATCGAATTTGAAACATGAAGTTCTTTCACGGTTTCTAAACCAAAACGTTTTTCATCTTCAGCAGAGATACACATAAACAAATTTGATTCAGTCCTAACCAAATTAACTTCCTTACAATGCTTTCTTGGATATTCAGAGGAAGGCATCAAAACTGGTTCTCGGATTTGCTGCTGTTGAATTTGTTGGCATAAATCTGGTGGCTTTTCTTTCATTGCCAAAATGTCCAATGCTCCTCCTGTTTCTTTCTGGGCACTCATAGGACAGAACAAGTGCATTATACTTGAAATATAGAATTCAAAAACAGAGCATTTGAAACTATAACCTGTAATGACATTTTGCCCATATTGAATCAGGTTATAAGTCTCACTCAAGCTGATACCAAGCAATAGACGTGGCTTATGAGCAAGGTCAATCGCAAGTTGATCATATGCCTTAGCTGGACTCATAAGTGGAGTATGTGTTTCAAGAAATTTCTCCTTTTGCCCTGTACCTTTATCAGCATCTTTTGGACAAGGCAAGAGCGTTATCATGTCATGAGAGCTATTGGAAACAGATTGGTTCAGTTGATTACTTACCTCAGCTCGTTCTGTTTCCTTAGAATTGGTGATCTCAGAATTTGCGACTTGATGCTGAACCGTGATCAAGCTCAACTCTTCTTCCTGCTCCACAAGCTCTCTTTGCATGTCCACTTAACCATGTGTTCTTCTCTAGTATCTGAACCTGCATCAACACCCTTTGACCAAGACAAGTGATTCATACTAGAAGTAAGAGTGCTAAGATCATCAACAGAATCATCACTAGTATCAGTACTAATTTCTTGCGGTTCTAGAGATGTAACATGTGTTTTTCTCTTAGCTGGACAATCTCTAGCATAGTGACCACTACCTTTGCACTTAAAACAAGTTATTTCACTTAGATTCAAAGTGCTAGAAGACTTATCTGGAGTGTGCTTCTCTTGTGATCCAGACAAAGAAGAAATCGGTTCTGATTGCTTGGAGTGCTTCGGATCAGTTGGAGCATTTACTTGATTAGGTTTTGAGCTCTGCTGAGGTTCTGGTTGAAAGTCATCCATGATCTGTACCATCCGAGCCACAATATCTTTCACCAACAGGTCATTACTCTTGTTGTTGGTTTCTTTGCCATGATCTGTGTTCTTACTCACTGATGTTTCAGCTTTGAAATCAGTTGAAGTTGTCATCTTTTCTCTTGGAGTCCTTGAAAACGTGTGGCCTTGTCCCTTTGGTATGGTTGCATACTTACTCCTTAGAAGTTTCTTCATTTCGCTCCAAGTATTGATAGATGGTTCATTGTAATACCGGCGCCATGACTTCTCCACTAACCACCACTTGTAAGCTTCTCCTTTGAGTTGGCTAAGTGCATAACCAAATCTTTCCTCTCTCTGAATGTGGTTGTAGTGAAACCAGTTGTCCATGTTCTCCTCCCACCCTAGGTAGTCTCGATTTCCTGAAAATGAAAAGAGTTCATTAGTTAATTGATGTTCAGGAAAAATCAGAGAGTTAGAGTTGGTAGTGGAGGGATTTTCTGCGAGCTGCTCTTTGTTGATCTCAATGGATTGTCTGGTGGCTTGGGCTTAAGGTTTTGTTCCTTCCTTGACATACCTGAAAAAAAAAGCAAAGATACACCAGTAAAGAGTCCTTTTTGTGATAGAAACACTCGCACACAACAAACACACACAGAAACTTCAAATCACAACCAAACTTTCTAAAAATACAGTTCAATACAGATCGATTTGAACGGACCGAATAAATTACCAAATCGTATCCAAAAATTCCGAAACCAATTTTAACAAAAACTAAACGCGTCTTAGTTTCCGAAAAAATCGAAACCACAATTTTCTGACGAACCACATAATTATGAAAATTCGAACAATCAGACAGACGTTTCAGATCAGAATTCGAAAAGTCTAAAAACTCTAAAATTGATTGACAAATCAGATCAGGTTCGACTTGAATCAACACAACCTGGCACGAAGTGGCTCTGATACCACCTAATGTGATCCTGGGTTAGAGGATTCTTTGCCCTTGGATCCACTTCGTGTTTGGTTGATGGATTGGAGATGATTCTCGTTGGATGATGAAGAGATGATTGAAGCGGAAGACTTGAAAGAGGATTTGCGGTGAATAGATGGCTTTACGATGGTGATAGGGTGGAAGAGATAGCGATGGATTTGGCAAGAGCGATGGTGAGACTCTTGCAAACGGATCTGGACCAACCCTTTGATATGACTCACAAAGGAGAGGAACGAACAACTCAATGGTCTTATGCGATATGACTCACGCCTAAGAACATCAAGGGCTCTTGGATATTACACCAAGAAGATCTAACATAGAAAAGTTTTTTGGATAAAAGATTAGATAAATTCTTACAAATGAGATCGAGAGTTTATTTCAAAAAAAAAAATGAGATCGAGAGAGAATATAAAGAAGAAAGAAGAGATGTGGGAAATTGAGTCAGTCTTGGAACAAGCTCCGAGACTAAACTCATTTATTACATGCAGAGACTAAAATTCAAATTTGAAAAACAAGGAAGCGGCTGGTTGTCTTCCACTAGGTCAAAGTACGGATTCAGGTAGGCCTTCTTAAATATGAGTAAAAGCTTCCGTTTGTGAAGGGCTTCCCGAATATGATCACTTGCTTCCTGAATACGGCCTTGATCAACAAATGGGTGATTTGGATGTGAATCATTTGCCTCATTAAAAACCTTGTCAAGAAAACCCAGTGGGACAAAACTTGACAAGGGAAAAAGAGTACAAATGAGACACATGTCCATTTGATGATCTTTTATCAAAGCCAATGAGGTTAAGATAACATCTTTTCCATACTCTTTCTCCACTCCAAATGTATCCTCAGCTCCAAGCTGCTCCTCTGGTTCATGCTCAGGTTCAAGTCCAGCATCCTTATGTTCAAGTCTAGCATCCTCAGGTTCAAGTCCAGCAGCTTCAGGTTCAAGTCCAGCAGCTTCAGGTTCAAGTCTGGCGACATGCTCTGGTTCAAGCTCATGATCGCTGGTCAGGATCATATCATCCTCTCCCACTTGAAAAGGATTTGACCTCAAATCCAATTCACCTGCAACGAGAAGCACAAGATTAGTAACTTCAGAATTCAGACTAATAGGATACTCACCTGTAATAAGTTGGGGCTTATAAGTTGCGTCTGGAGGTTTTTCTTTGATCAGGATGATGCGGCCAGCATGATGATGTTTTTCTTGGTCCAAATCAGGTGGCTCAAATCGTTTGTCTCCTTCCCTCCTTTGGAGTTTCCTCTTGCGTTTCATGGCTTCTCTAAGACCTGGGGTTTGTTGCTCCATATCTGGTGGCTTCTCTTTGATTGAAAAAAAATCACAAGTTCCTGCTGTTCCTTTCTGAGCACTCATGGAGAAGCACAAGTGCATCAAACTAGAAGAAGAAAAACAAACAACAGAAAAACAGACACTATGATCTGTTCTACCTAATTCCCTAGCATCAAACTCATACGTGTTATCAGCAATTTCACACCAACAAGAAGTGAAAACTACTAAATGCCATTTAATCTTTTAATAAATATGTTCTCGCTTTTAAAATAATGATATATATTATTATTTAGAATAATTTAAAAAATTAATTTCATACAACAAAAATCTTTATCTACATAAATATTAAATAACTACAACAAAAATATTAACGAAAAACAATTATGCATTTTTATAATAAAATATCAATCACATGTCAAAAAATGAAAAAAATAATATAAGAAAAAGTTAAAACAAAATTAAAATTGCACAACCTGCGCGTAGCGCGGGAAAACCCCTAGTCTATTAAATAATGGGAGGAGCTACTCTCCCTTTAAGGCCTCCACGTCAGCAGGTTAGTTTTCTATCTACGTGACACGTGTCATCCCTAAAGCTTTTTAAAACCAGTTTCCTAGCTGTTTCATTTGGGCTCTCTGGCGTTACACAAGTTGATTTTGGATCTTATTGGCTACATGGGCCTTTCAAGAGTATAACCTAAGCCCATATTCATCAGTTCATCTCTTCTTTTGCGTTCTCTCGATAGTTTCTGATAACATCCCGACTCACCGTCTCCCTTCACCGTTTAACGCCGGTGTTGCTTCGCCTTCCTCACCATTCATTACCCAACTCCCTTCAATTCACATAACCTCTCCTTTGATGTCTCGCTGTTTATGTTACTACTACTGTTGCTATAAGTATCGGCCTCCACAAGCAAACTTCCCACAGAAATCTATTCACTTCCTCCTATTTTAATCAACACAGCAAACACAATCTTATTAACACGATCTCAGTCATCCTATCTCATGAGAAAGACGTGATCTTTATTTTCCTTAATGTTTCTACTACTTTGATTATTGCAGGTTCCCACATTGAACAAAACACAGCTGTACAATTCGTCTAGATCACAACACTCAAATTTATGAGCTTAAGCAAGCTTCACTGCTGAGTAAATGACGGCTTCATTACAGTTGTATGGAGTTCAAACTCCAGGGCTTGCTTTAAGTTCAAAGAGGCTTGAGTTTGGCACAAAGGGGATTAATTTCTCAGTTACAAGAGTCGATATGATTGAAAGAAAAGAGACGGAGACGTGCAATTTAAGCAGAACTGGCAAAGAATTAACATGTGTAATGAAATTCGGCGGCTCATCAGTGGCATCAGCAGAGAGGATGAAAGAAGTTGCCAATCTTATACTCAGCTTTCCCGATGAGAGGCCTATTATTGTGCTATCAGCATTGGGGAAGACGACTAATACGCTTTTGATGGTAAGACGATAGCGTTGATCTTTTCTATTTCCTTCTGATGACGTTTCTGTTATTGGTAGAGTGAATTATTTTCTTGTCCTTTCGCTTTCATTAGGCTGGAGAGAAAGCTGTTACTTGCGGCGTCACAAACGTAGAAAATATTGAAGAATTGAGCTTTATAAAGGAACTCCATTTAAGGTGGGCTAAAACGATGTTTCTCATGTTTTTGTGATTGTTATCGAGTGTTCAGAGTCCAAATTTAACCTTATTCGGAAAAAAAAAAATTATCTATGTTCAGAACTGCCCATGAGCTTGGAGTGGAGACAACAGTTATTGCAAGTAAGTGCCTTGGTTCTTGGTTCTCAATGCTTGACCTTTGTCACAAGTTGCAGTTTCTGAAATATCCATCCATTTACATCTTCTGCTCTCTCTGTTCTGAAGCTGTAAATATGTACGCATATCTAATTCTTTCTCGAGTGTTTTGGTTTCATGATGTATCATTCAAAAACTGATGTATGAGAAATGAGCTAATTTACGAGTCGATGGTGGTCATAAGAACATAAACTCCTCACATGAATTCTCTCTTTTGTCTGATAATCTCCTCTTTTCAGGTTTTATTCAAATTGTACTGACAACTTCTTGTCTCTCTGAGTATAGCTTGATGATAGAAAGGATCTGCTTAATAGGGTGATTCGCCCGCAGCTGGAGTCTATGCCTCAGGTTAATGCAGCAGGACATAGTTTAGAGGTAATGAGCCATTAATTGGTTTTGTGTCATGAAGCTACCACTCTGGTTTTTGTGGAAGTAATCATAATGTTCGATAGAAGACCCAGAAGCAGTTAAATTTTCTTTTTGTTGTTGTAGATGGGTTCAAGCTATAAATCAGAAATTGGTGTTTTAGTGGCCACGGAAAGATTATGAGGGGAAAAGATAAAGTTCATAACTGATATCTTATTGTTTGATGCTGACGTTCCTGCACTGTTTTATAACTGATATCTTATACAATTTAATCTGCCAAAGCATTGTTTGATGCTGACGTTGCTGCAAGTCCGATATTATAACTGATTTTGTTTGAGGTGAGGCTTTCAATGGGTGAGCTGTTTGTTGTATGTGGTAATGAACAAAGCGGATTTGCCCAACAACATCTAAAGCAGGAGAAGAAACCCTTGCCGATTTTGTTGTCATCAAAAATCTGTTGCAATTATTTTAATTTTTTTCTCAAACCTACAACACTTAAGAAAATATAAATAAAAGAAGATAAACACTTCAAAAATAACAGATCAGTATCTATGAAACAAAACAAGGAATCAATATCATAAAATAAAAAAATATAAAAATAAATATAATCAAAATACATAAATTATTAAAATTACAAAAAAATAGAAAAGAATAAAAAATATAGAAAAGGAGAAAAGAAAAAAAAATTAAAATAATGCACACAAACATGGCACATGCACACAAACGCAATAACAAGAAACATACATGTTTTTTTTTGTAGGAATGCCGGGTTAGCGCCCCCGTATTTTATTAAAATCAAAATAAAAATTACATAGGAACATCGCGAGAAAACTCACGACCCTCAAAATCCTCTCTCCATAGAGAAACAACAAAATCAGGAATTGAATCGAAAGAATGCAAGCCTAGAGGCAAATCAAATAGACAGAGGTTCGCCAACCCATCAGCTAGACGATTGACTTCCCTATACACGTGACTAATACGGACTCTCCAGTCCCTCGATAAAAAGCCATAGCACAAACGTACTAGGAAAGACAGAGGGTGTGTATCACGGATACCTTTAGTTAGGAAACCCACCACCAACTCTGAATCAATCTCAATCTCAAGCGAACCAATCTTCCTGTCCCAAGCGAAACCAAGACCGTAGTAGACCCCCCCCCCCCCCAGAGTTCCGCAAGTGGAGCAGAGCACACACCAATGTTCAACGCAAACCCACAAACCCAATTTCCTTCAATATCACGAACAACTCCCCCTGCAGATGCAAGACCCGGATTTCCTTTAGATGCTCCATCTGTGTTCAGCTTAAACCAATCCAGTGGTGGAGGTTTCCAGCTAATCCGTCTCTCCATCCTCTGTATCTCAGTCGTCTGATTACGCAGATTCGAATTAGCCTGACAGACTGGATGAGCTTGATCTCTAAGAAAACGTACGCGATCTCTACAACGCCCCTCCACTCCAAACACATATGCACATCTCCACTTCCAGCTCCACCAGACCACCAACACAAACAAAGTAGCCCAATCATGTTCTTGTCTAGTATCTCCTCCAGCAAGATTTGTATAGAGCCACTCAAATAACGGCATCGAGAAAAATTGTCGTTGCTTGTTCGGAGCAACAAAACGAGTCCACAGACCCTGAGCAGCTGGACAATCTCGGATCACGTGCAGGATAGACTCTTCTCCACCTCGACATAATGGACAGATTCCGTCATCTGTTAAATGTCTCCTTCTCCTTTCGAGGTTTGTCATTACCGCATTATTTGCCACCAGCCATAAGAAGGAACGTATCCTCTCCGTCGCAGTTACAGTCCATATCCGAGTATATAAAGCTGCCATGTTCTGTCTTGGTACCCTGTTACGAGTAAGAAAAGCATAAGCCGACTTTACAGAAAACTCCCCATCTTGATTTCCACCCCACGACAATCTATCCCGAGCACCTGTCACCTCATCTACGACCAGAGAACTCAATTGTAGTCGTGTAGCTCGAGTAACATATGGCTCTATCATCTGCAATAACCAGCCCACTGATAAATCTTACTGATAAATTATACACTTTACACAGGAAGCGCGATGGAACCAAAAGACAACCGCCGAGCAGAAGACAAAAACAAGGAATCAAGCGTTTGCAATGCCTTCATTTCTTAAAAACCATAAACAGATTGTTTTCATTTATTTGTTTAATATTTCGATTTGGTTTTCAAAAATATTATGTTCAGTGGGGAATTTTGCTAGAATACATATATAATAATAATATCCTAATTCTTAAAATATACATAAACGGATAAATAAATATTAAAATATTCTCGATTGCGTAATTTTATTGAAACTAAATATAATACGAAGGAAATAAATGGAATCAAATGATAACCGCCGAGCAGAAGACAGAAACAAGGAATCAAGCGTTTGCAATGCTTTCCTTTCTTAAAAACCATAAACAGATTGTTTTCATTTATTTGTTTAATATTTCGATTTGGTTTTCACAAATATTATGTTCAGTGAGGAATTTTGCTAGAATACATATATACTAATAATATAATAATTTTTAAAATATACATAAACGGACAAATAAATATTAAAATATTCTCGATTGCGTAATTTTATTGAAACTAAATATAATACGAAGGAAATAAACATATAATCAACGGAACACCACTCCGCGCATGCGCGGGGTTAGCAGCTCTACTAGTTACTATAATACACATAAAAACTAAGATCACATACTTATTAAAAAAAAAACTAATTGTCCAAATAATTTTTTTTTTTCAAATATAAACCCTAAACCTTATACTCCAAGCCCGAAACACTTAATCATAAACTCGAAATTCCAAATACAAAACCTTAGATTTCTAATCATTAATCATAAACTCTAAATTTTCAATAATTAACTCTTGAATATAAACATTAAATTAGAAATCACAAACTTATACTCCAAATCCTATATATCCATACCTTAAACCTAAACCCTAAACATTATACTTCAAACTTCAAACCTTAATCATAAACTCTAAATTTCAAATACATAACCTTCAAATTCTAATAATAAATCATAAACTCTAAATTTTTAATTATAAACTCTTGCATATAAACATTAAATTAGGAAATCCAAACCCTATACTCCAAACCCTATATCCAAACTATTAAACTTTAAACCATAAAATCAGAAATACAACTATTAACTATATACATATACATAAAATCTGACCATTTTTAAATTCTTTTTTTGCTTGGTTTTCTTCTTAATTAATCTCTTGATTAATTTATTTGTTTGTAGATTTGAATATTTAAATTATTTTAGCATTTAGCATAGTAATATAGTTACTAAATAATAGTGGCAAAATGAATTAAATTGGGTGGCTAAACAAAAACCAGGAAATTGCGTCTAAATGTTTCGCATAGCCAGGAATTTTTTCCCACCAAGTTTTAGGAACTTTATTTAACTCGCAATGTTTTCCCACAATGTTTTTCGTAGCTATTGATATTCAATGGCTAAATTGGTGGTTAATAGAATTTAATAAAACCAAATACTTAATATCGTCTCTCTTTCTCATAACCCTTTCGTTTTCCTCTCTCCAAAAAACCTAAGTGTCTCTCGCCTCCGGCGACCTCTCCTTTTGTTCATCTCACTCTCTTTCGCTCGGCGTTCTCTCACTCTGCTTCTCTCTCTCACTCGATCTTTCTCTTGCCACTGTCTTCTCTCTGATTCTCATTCTCTCTCGACCCTCTCAGGTTCGTCTGTCTCAATCTCTCTTATTTTGTTATTTCATTGTTGATTTTGCTTGTTTTTCTCTCTCGATTCTGCTGTTAAATCAAGCATGCATGAATTTTTTTGTTAGTAGATTTGTAAAGTTTATTCCTTTTTGTTGGAGTCGTTAGTCAAGCCTCTTCCTTTCTCTTTGGGTTGTGGTTATGATTTGTAAAGTCTCTTCCTTTCGCTGCTGTTAAATCAATCATTTATGATTGTCTTGTTTAATGTCTAACAAAACCGTAGTTGATTTGTAAAGTCTCTTCCTTTGTCTGTTGTTATATGTTAAGACTAGGTTTGGACCCGCGCGGTGCGCACGGGTTGGTTTATTTTTGTAATTTTTTTGTTATTTGTAAATAATAGTATAAATTAAGAAATTTTTCAATTTCAAGTTTATAGTGCATGCAATATTTGGTGGAGGATTTTGATTTTAAATTGTTGGGTTTTGCAAATATGGAACCTATCATTGCTCTTGATCTATGATCTTGTATGAGTCTCTAACTGTTTGGATTCAGCATGTTATTGTTGTTATTTGAAAGTAGAAATTTGGTTTGATTTGATAATGTAATACTTGATTTGATTTGTTAATACTTTTCAAATGTGTCTATGGAGAACACACGACTTTGAATGAAAAGCTACTAATATTTAGATTGTTACTCGAATCAACATTGGAGAAAACAAAGGGATTGAATCGAAGTAATTTGAGCCAATGATTAGATGATGGCCAATGATTGGATAACTTTTTTTTATTGTTATTCATGTTCCGCTTAAATCTGTGGTCTCATCAATGTTTATTTAGACATAATGAACTATGGAAAATCAAATATGAGAATGAATTTGTTGTCGAATAAATTTTTTTTGTTCCTACAGCTCTTCATCTTCTTCCATTCGAGCACCTGAAATTTCAAATAAAGAAATTAGTCACAGTTAGAAAGCAAAATAAAATGAAAATAAAATAAATTGAATATGGAGAAGCAAAAAAAACAAATCATTAATGGAATTTTGGACTTTATGGAATATCTCTTTGAAAACAACATTCTTCGTTTTATGCTGCGGCTTTCCGTCTTTGTCAACTTTAAGAACTTTCAAAGCGGCTTTACATGTCACTCTCGAAAGGGCAACATAAAGCTGTCCGTGCGAAAACACAAGGCAAGGAAGAAACAACCCAAAGATAGCGTCTGACCTTGGCTTTTATTTATAGTCATAGCGAATGAGACCGTTAACGGAAATTGTCTTCTACGCATCTTGAAGGGAAACCTGGTGTCCGAAGGTGTTATGGTCAGCCGAAGAATGAACTTTATCTCCCACTCTTGTTCCTGTAATAACCAAAGCTTCCACTGTCATTTCATATAATGCTGTGATTTGAAGCCTTGTCCTATTACATAACCCTTCTGTAGGACATATGTTTCTGAGCAGCATAACCGGACAACCAACCTTCAACCGCAACAAATGTATAGGTAATCCTCATAACTTAGTGCCATTGAGAAAATCTGTAGAGTAAATGAGATTATCAAGTGAAGTTGTATCGGATGGGTCTATAGAATCGTCACTGAGATAACCGGACAACCACTAATCAGACATATGTCTTCAAAGTCTGGCCACCTAACCAAATGATTGGAGAATCGGCACTATGTGCGGGGCAAAACTTTTTTGGATACTCGATACTAACAATAACTGATAAATTTGATATAATAGATTATGTTATTAACTTTTATCATGGTATCATAGTAGTCAAGTTTTATGTAGGATAATGTATTATGAGTAGTTTTTTATTGTATCAATTATTTATTTTGGTTGGTGTTAAAAATGATATGGATAATAACTAAACAAAGAACATCTCTTATCACCTAAACAAAAAATTGAAATATAATAAAAGAAATTATGTATATATTGAAACTATTTTTAAATATGAAAATAATTAAAATGATCTTTACATTTTAAAAACAAAAATAATCTAACATAGGTTTAATTTCATCAAACAATAATAAACACAAAATACCTTAAATCTTAAGAAAAACAATTAAACAAATTAGAAGAAAGAAAAAGCAATTGGGTTAGTAAATCTTATTTGGACTCTCCGATTATTAGATTGGGTTTGAAAATAATGTTGGTCCATTAAAATATGGCAGGTTATGTAACTAATTATGTAAAAACCCAAGTAACAGATAAAACACCTAGTCAACAAATCAGAAGTCAAAATAGATCTTTTGTGACACAACCTCTTCTCTCAAGCTCTCCGTCATCTTCATCAGCGGTAGGTTAATCCTTTTTATCCGCTTTACCTCATCTTTCTCAACTCAGATAAGTTGAACATTCTAGGAATTTACTTGCTCTACGCGTGGGGTAAATTTTTTTTTTTTTTTTTAATATTCGAGACTTACAATAAACAACAATTATTTGCTATATAGATGATTAGTATATAAACTATTATCATAGTATCACAGTAGTAATGTTTTTTTAATATATTATGTAGTTATTTGTTGTATGAAATAATTCTTTTGTTGGTGTTAGAATAATTATATTATGTGAGATTATATATGGTCTTGGTTGGTGTCAACAGTACGATTTCGTGGACATATGTGATTGAAAATTCCTTTGATTTTCTTCTTCACCAGATGTGTTTGTTTTTCTCTCTATCTGTTGTCAAGTCAAACGGGGGTTTAGTTTATGTTGTGATGATTCAGCTTTCCTCTGTCCTTGGAAACACTTCTTCTTCAAACCGTGGGTAACTTTAATTTGGTTTCTTTAAGGTTCATGAAACTATTTAAGATATGGTCCTTTTCGCAGCTTCAAATGCAGAGTACGCCTGTTTAGAAAGAAAAAAAAAACACTTTCTTGTTAAACTTTCCAGTATGAAAAGGGGAAATCTCAAGCTCCCGTGTTTTGCACAGTGTAGATCTCTTGTCATTGGATTCCTTAAAAGTCTTGAAAGAATCCCAAATAGTTATTCCATATATTAAGCCGTTCAATTTTGCTTGTACCTCGTGATTTTTTTTTGTTTTTTTGAAAATATGTTAAATTAATTCAAAACTGATGATCCTTACAACAGTGTAATTTCTGAGTTTTGGGCTAGAGCTGTAGAAATTAGAACAGTTGATACAAACTAGTTTAAAACTGAAACCATGTTTGAGCCCTTCTTCATATCTTCCATTTTCCAATCGTCGAATAATGAGAAGCTTGTTACGCACTTGCCTGTCAATGAATTTAACGAGAGAGGCAGGTGGTTTTGGATCTTCCCCATGCTTGCGAGTATTTCTTTCTCTCCATATGGTGTGTATCGTGGTTTGAAAAAATATTGATGAGAAAACTTTGAATATCTCGAGAACCGATGCAGATTTGTGGAAGAATAACATTCCATTGAGTAGAGAAATCAGCACGTAGGAGCTTTCTTGAAGATTTCCCCAGATTGCTGCAGTGTATTGGCAATCAAAAAAGAGATGATCTCTTGATTCTTGGTGAGTAGAACAAGAAGACAGGTTGTTTTGCGTCCTTGTTCCAATACCAATGCGCGAGCCAGTCATCAATCTGTTCTGCATAGCTAACCAGGTACATAAAGAGTATTTTGGAGTAGTGTGAGAGAACCATACGCCTGTGTACCAGCTGACGTTGTTAATTGTTTGTCTAATGAGATGCCATGTTTCCTTCGTTGAGAATCTTGCTTTGTAATGCCCTCTACCTTTCCACTGCACAATGTCCATTTGTTCCCGTGAATTATGCTGCATTTTTTTCCAGTTCTGCTTCGATAGAATTAAGCAACTCGGTTCGGTGACGTCTCCGACGTCTGCTACGCCGCGCTTCTGCCACCGTCGCCGTTAGCTTAATCCCCATATCAATGGGGCCTCTTGTGCCGACAATATCTCTTAGGTAGCCCAGGTCTGACCAGTTATCATTCCAAAAATATGCAGATTCTCCATTGTTAATCACCACGCGACAGAGATCCTTTGCTAAAGCTCTGTATTTCAGCAATTTACGCCACATCCAGGATCCCTTATTGACAATTTCCTTAACTTGCCAGAAAGAATCCTGTTTCAAGAGATTTAGTTTTAATCATTGCACCTAAAGAGAGGGCTGATCAGACACTATCCTCCAGATCAACTTTAAACAACAAACATCATTTGTTTGTTGAGAGATCGAAGACCCAGCCTCCTCTTTTCTTGGTCTACATACATCCTCCCATGACACCTTTGCCTTTTTTGAGTTAAGATCAACCCCAGACCATAAAAAAGCGGAGCAAATTTTATCAATCTCCTTGATACAATCTCCGAAGACGACAAAGCAGCCATCCAGAATTGGCAATGCTCCATAGAATCGATTTGATAAGGCAGACGGCCAGCAAACGAGAGATAACAAGACGTCCAAGAACTAATGCTATCGATCGATTTGCTCTAGAAGAGGGAGATAGTCTGAGGCATCATACATTTAGTAACCAATGGTAGAACCCAAATATCTTACCGGTAGAGTCCCTACAGCAACGAACATTGAGAAGTGACCCCTTGCCTGACCTCCTCAGAGACTCCCCCATATATATTGTAGATTTCTCCATACTTATTTTAAGCCCAGACATCTTTTCATTCATCAAAGACCTTGATTATACCCGCAATTGACCTAACCTTCCATCCGTTAGGACCATAATGTCGTCTGCAAAGCTGATATGCGTGATACCGGATGTTTTACACCTCGGATGATAACCGAATTTCTTTACGCTTACCGCTCTATCCAATAGCTTTGATAAAACATCCATACATATCACAAAAAGGTAATGCGACAAAGAGCATCCTTGCCTTAGCCCTCGTTGCTTTGGAAATAGCCAGCCAACTCTCCATTATCTGAATCGAGAAAGAAGCCGAACTTATGCAGAGGGAGATCCAATGGATAAAAATGGGAGGGAAAATTCATTGCTAAGAGTGTATTTGTGAGGAAAGGCCATTGGACAGAGTCGAAAGCTTTAGATATATCAATCTTAAGTGCACACCTTCTGATACCGTTTCTTTATGGTAATCCTTTACCAGTTCAGTAGCTACAGTATATTCTCGATTAGGAGACGATCCTGGACAAATGCCGATTGGTTCCCTGCCACAAAATTGGGGAGGATCCCTTTCAAACGATTCACAATTAGTTTAGAAATTACCTTATAGAGAACGTTACAGCAAGAGATCGGGCGATAATCCTTCATTTCAATGGCAGCCGTTTTCTTTGGAATGAGCGCCAAAATCGTTGAGTTAACACCTTTGGGCGGAAACCTTTGACAAGAAAGATTGAATGGCGAGAATGATTCTGGTCCAATAATTCCCATACAGCCTTATAAAACTCCACAGTAAATCCATCTGGGCCAGGCGATTTATCATTTGGCATAGAGAATAAGGTGTTACGAATTTCCTTTGGGGTGACTTCCCTAATAACTTGACATGATCCTCCTGAGAGCATCTAAATGGCAGAAGATCCTCCATTAATTCAATTGTAACCACTATCATAAACGTCCGAGATATGTTGGAGAAAATTCCCGGAAAATCTCTCTGCTTCAATTTTGATTTCCTCCTGCGTAGAAGCCTGCGTACCATTCTGACATTTTATCTCCTTGATCGAATTCTTCCTCTCACGCGACTTAAGTGCTCGATGGTACGCCTTTGTAATTTTCACCCACCTTTAGCCAGTGTAGCTTAGACCTTTGCTTGAGGACTTCTCCTCTAAATCAGCTACCAATTCCCATCTCTTATAAGCGTGATTCTTCTTCCATGGTTTTGGGTTTGGAGAGGAGAGAGCCGCCTCTTGCTTAGTACACAAATCCACAAGAGCCTCCGCCGATTTTTTTTCTAGGTTCCCTATTTTTTCCTTTGCCAAATTACGAATTAGTGGCTTCAGAGCTTTGAGTTTTTTTCCAAAGCGGAAAAGTGAAGACGTGGACATGTGAATAGGCTCCGTCTCCTTCCAAAAATTATCCACCAACGGTTTGAATCCTTCAAGCTCCGTCACCACATTGACAAACTTAAATGGTCTTCTAATACCTTGTTGTGAGTTACCAAACTGTATTCTGCAGCGTAAGTGATCAGAACAATCCCCTGCCTCAAATACACTATATGAATGGGGAAAATTCTGTTGCCACTGATCATTCACAAGTACTCTGTCCAGTTTCTTTGAAATCGAGCCCACATCTCTCTTGTCTGTCACGCCCCTTTTTCTGAGGGTCGTGACTGTCATGCTTTATCCGCTAGGACACCAAGACTGGAGGGTTTGAGGCTTCGTTCGGGGAGTGCAGGCGAGAGTTGGAAAGACCTTCGGAGTCAGGAAGACCGACCCGGTTGAGTTTGGGGTATCTTCCGCTGATCGTGGATCTGACGTTGAAGAAGGGACTAGGCCATCCCTGCCAAACTGGTCGGGAACTGAGCCGTTTCCCTGATGAGCCCAAGGCAGGGCGAAACAGTCGAAGTGAGCGAACCGTGTCCCGTAACGAGAAGCTGACTCGGTGTCCAAGAGAGATATCGAGTGCCGCACGTCTTCTGGAGAAAAGCCCGTGACAAGTGGTATCAGAGCAGGAACGTTGCGTGTTGTTTGTCCCCGAGTGCCCGAGGTGGGTAGAGGAAACCTCTATCGGTGGCGATGGAAAAGTCGAGAGGGCAGAAGGGGAGTGCTCAAGGGAGCCAGCTGCCGAAGACTGAGGCCAAGGGGGCCGAGTTATCGATTTAGAGTGGGGGTGGGAGTTGCCTCACAATGTCGCAACGTAACGATCGTGGGAAACATCACCTGTGCACGAGGGCGTGCACGATTTTGGGTGGTGGAGGATGTCGCCCCTTTTCTGAGGGTCGTGACTGTCACGCTTTATCCGCTAGGACACCAAGACTGGAGGGTTTGAGGCTCGGTTCGAAGGGGAGTGCAGGCCGAGAGTTGGAAAAGACCCTTCGGAGTCAGGAAGACCGACCCGGTTGAGTTTGGGGTATCTTCCGCTGATCGTGGATCTGACGTTGAAGAAGGGACTAGGCCATCCCTGCCCAAACTGGTCGGGAACTGGAGCCGTTTCCCTGATGAGCCCAAGGCAGGGCGAAACCAGTCGAAGTGTCCCGTTACGAGAAGGCTGACTCGGTGTCCAAGAGAGATATCGAGTGCCGCACGGTCTTCTGGAGAAAAGCCGTGACAAGTGGTATCAGAGCAGGAACGTTGCGTGTCGTTTTCCCGAGTGCCCGAGATGGGTAGAGGAAACCTCTATCGGTGGCGATGGAAAAGTCGAGAGGGCAGAGGGGAGTGCTCAAGGGGAGCCAGGCTGCCGAAGACTGAGGCCAAGGGGGCCGAGTTATCGATTTAGAGTGGGGGTGGGAGTTGCCTCACAATGTCGCAACGTAACGATCGTTGGGAACATCACTTGTGCACGAGGGCGTGCACGATATTGGGTTGTGGAGGATGTCACGCCCCTTTTTCTGAGGGTCGTGACTGTCACGCTTTATCCGCTAGGACACCAAGACTGGAGAGTTTGAGGCTCGGTTCGAAGGGGAGTGCAGGCCGAGAGTTGGAAAGACCCTTCGGAGTCAGGAAGACCGACCCGGTTGAGTTTGGGGTATCTTCCGCTGATCGTGGATCTGACGTTGAAGAAGGGACTAGGCCATCCCTGCACAAACTGGTCGGGAACTGGAGCCGTTTCCCTGATGAGCCCAAGGCAGGGCGAAACCAGTCGAAGTGTCCCGTAACGAGAAGGCTGACTCGGTGTCCAAGAGAGATATCGAGTGCCGCACGGTCTTCTGGAGAAAAGCCCGTGACAAGTGGTATCAGAGCAGGAACGTTGCGTTGTGTTTTCCCGAGTGCCCGAGATGGGTAGAGGAACCTCTATCGGTGGCGATGGAAAGTCGAGAGGGCAGAGGGAGTGCTCAAGGGGAGCCAGGCTGCCGAAGACTGAGGCCAAGGAGGCCGAGTTATCGATTTAGAGTGGGGGTGGGAGTTGCCTCACAATGTCGCAACGTAACGATCGTTGGAACATTACCTGTGCACGAGGGCGTGCACGTATTGGGTGGTGGAGGATGTCACGCCCCTTTTTCTGAGGGTCGTGACTGTCACGCTTTATCCGCTAGGACACCAAGACTGGAGGGTTGAGGCTCGGTTCGAAGGGGAGTGCAGGCCGAGAGTTGGAAAGACCCTTCGGAGTCAGGAAGACCGACCCGGTGAGTTTGGGGTATCTTCCGCTGATCGTGGATCTGACGTTGAAGAAGGGACTAGGCCATCCCTGCAAAACTGGTCGGGAACTGGAGCCGTTTCCCTGATGAGCCCAAGGCAGGGCGAAACCAGTCGAAGTGTCCCGTAACGAGAAGGCTGACTCGGTGTCCCAGAGAGATATCGAGTGCCGCACGGTCTTCTGTAGAAAAGCCCGTGACAAGTGGTATCAGAGCAGGAACGTTGCGTGTTGTTTTCCCGAGTGCCCGAGATGGGTAGAGGAAACCTCTATCGGTGGCGATGGAAAAGTCGAGAGGGCAGAGGGGAGTGCTCAAGGGGAGCCAGGCTGCCGAAGACTGAGGCCAAGGGGGCCGAGTTATCGATTTAGAGTGGGGGTGGGAGTTGCCTCACAATGTCGCAACGTAACGATCGTTGGGAACATCACCTGGCACGAGGGCGTGCACGATTGGGTGGTGGAGGATGTCACGCCCCTTTTTCTGAGGGTCGTGACTGTCACGCTTTATCCGCTAGGACACCAAGACTGGAGGGTTTGAGGCTCGGTTCGAAGGGGAGTGCAGGCCGAGAGTTGGAAAGACCCTTCGGAGTCAGGAAGACCGACCCGGTTGAGTTTGGGGTATCTTCCGCTGATCGTGGATCTGACGTTGAAGAAGGGACTAGGCCATCCCTGCACAAACTGGTCGGGAACTGGAGCCGTTTCCCTGATGAGCCCAAGGCAGGGCGAAACCAGTCGAAGTGTCCCGTAACGAGAAGGCTGACTCGGTGTCCAAGAGAGATATCGAGTGCCGCACGGTCTTCTGCAGAAAAGCCCGTGACATGTCGCTCCAAGTGAAAAGCGGACCATGAAACTGCAAGTCTGTTAAGGAACACGATTGAACCATTTCTTGAAAATCACGCATTCCCCTTGTCACTGTAGGAGCTGCCAAGTAACCAGAGTGCTCTCGAATCTTAAGAGTCTCATTAAAATCACCCATTACCACCCAGGGCTTACTTTGGAAAGATGTAGTATTTCGATGTTGCTCTAAATCCTTCCACAAGTCTTTCCTTGCACCCATAGTATTTGATGCATAAACAAATGTCCACAGAACCTCCTCCTCCCAGTCATCCCTCTTAACCAAACAAGTGATTAATTGGCTAGAATGGTAGACAGAAGTAAGCGTCACATTTGCTTTCGAGACAATCCAAATACGACCAAGAGAATGGTGATCGTAGTTTGTGATGATCGACCAGCCTCCGAAAACTTTATTTACAATCCATTGCATACGTTCTTTTTTAACTCGAGTTTCAATCAGACATCCAAAACTGAAATTCCCACCATCAACCCACTTCTTTATAACGGAATGTTTAGATGATTTATTGAAGCCCCTGACATTCCAGAAGAAGACCGACATCTAATACTTTTTACGGGAAGTGCTCTTTTTCCCTGCTACACTGAGTAGACCAGTGGACAGAGCAGATGATTTAGGTAGAAAAGGGTTTACGCCTTTTACCTTTCTATGTAATGGCTTTCTCGAGTAAGCTGATTGGTCAGAGTCAGTGGGTGGAATTTCTCCCTCTTTATGATCCCCATTTCCTGTAGTCTCGGTCTCAGAGACTTGATTTTCCAATATTTCAGCAGAAACCCCCAGTTGTTCCACCTCACCCTCCCCTTGTTCGACCTGCAAAAGTGAAAAATCATGAAGGAGATATCACAGTTTCTGGTATATCATTCTGCATATCTCCAACAACACAACTAGCTTTATTCGGAGAGACCTGGGACCAATTATCTTCACCTTCTGTCCTATTGGAATCCCCCTTATTGTCTTGATAATCATTTCCAATTTTTATGGAATCTTTTTGAGTTTCCTCCACTTCAGGGATGTTCTGCATTTCCTTCTCCATAACATTTGTCATCGCTATCGCTTCATATCTAGTATCTGGCTCTTTCTCATGATTTTCTTAATGCTTTGTTACTGATTTAGATTACTTTTTGTTCCCTACTTTGTGAGTTCTTAGCTTTTAGAAGAATCTTGGATTCGTTGTAATTGATTACATGTAAGTTATCTCTCAGAACTGTTTTGATGAATCGTCAACAACTTCTTTGGTGTCTAAAAAGAATACTTAATATCTCTTGTAACCTTATGGTCTCTTTCTTCTTTAGCACAAAGATTGGTATTTTGCTCTTGTAAGTGTATCTCTGATACTACGTTCTTTCTTTTGCCAGGGATTTGGGTAATTAATTCAAATCTTTCAGGACATCTTGCACCCGAGCTTGGGAAGCTCGAACATTTGCAGTATTTGTATGTTATCTCTCTTTTGGCTTTTACTTTTCGAAAATCTAACTTTTTTTCCAGTACCAGCTGTAATAAAATTAGATAGTGGAAATAAAGTTACGTACCATAAAGTTGAGCTTAAGTACCCACTATGAGATTAGTTATGTAATAGACAATGTAGATTAACCTTTTTTACTTGTCTTATAATTGACACAGGGAGCTGTAGAAAAACAACATCCAAGGGACTATACCTTCTGAACTTGGAAATCTGAAGAATCTCATCAGCTTGGATCTGTACATCAACAATCTTACGGGAAAAATTCCTACGTCTTTGGGGAAATTGAAGTCTCTGGTCTTTCTGTAAGTTGTTCTAAAATTATTAGGACACACCAAAAAGCATAACCATTTATATTGCTTTAAGAACTGCAAATTATATGCTGAGTAAAGGAACTAATTGAATTCATTCTTGAACTCATAATCTAACAAATTAATTAAAACCCTAGTGAATGAGGTTCTTCAGATTTCCAAGTTCAGAAATCAAATCACCGTCATGCAAATAATCGAAGTAAAATCAACTTCCAACACATTAAAAAGAATGTTCTCTCAACGATGCGAAGGGCGATTTCAAATGTCAAACTCTAAACCCGATTCTTAACAATCATAACTCGATTTTACTCTCTATTTCTACTGTGTAGTCCGTGGAATCATAAATCGCCAATGTATTCAACCTAACAGTGCTACACAATCACCAATGACTCCCTGATCTTAATTCGATAAGCCACATGAGTGTATCAGCAGAAGAACTCCATTTGTATGTGAGAGAAAATCACCTTCTAACCAAGCAAAGAACATATGGGATGAGAAAGAAGAAACTTACATGGAAAAAATGACCAATTACAGTCTCAACCGAATCAGCCAAGAGTATCAAAAATCCTGAAGATAGAGAGAAATATACAGCCTCAACCGAATCAGCCAAGAGCTCTGAAAATCCTGAAGATAGAGAGAAATATTTGGCTTAGGACCTGACAGTCATGTTACCAATAGTTTTGGAATCATGGAGTTTAGAAGAGTACCTTGTTCTGGGTTCTCAAACTATGCAAGCTTCCGCCAATTGTCCTAGATAATCCGGTGATGAAGTCCATAGTCACCATGTCCCATTTCCACTTGGGTAGTGGAAGATTCTGCAGTAAACCACTCGGTACTTGATGCTCTGCCTTAACCAACTGGCAAGTCTGACAACACGACACAAAGGTATCCACATCCCTCTCCATGTCGGTCCAGTGATAATATCGCTTAACATCCCGATACATCTTATTACTTCCTGGATGAATGGAAAACTGAGAATGATGCGCCTGCTGGAGAATCTCCTTTGTCACCTGAGTCATTGTCTCACATAATTCGTCCTGAATTTCGTCTTCCCTCAACAGACTCTTGCCATCTAGTCACCTCTCCTAAACTTTTATTTCTTGACGCCCCGGAACCACCACTGGTTGGCTAATTGTAGATTCTTTTTACTTTGCGACTGTTGGTGAAAACGGCGCTGACCTTATAACGATCTTCCTGAATGCAACACAAATTTAACGAAGACTTCTCATGTTGTTTTGAATATCCTGAGAAATAATAACCCTTCCGGCTCCTGGGATATGCACCCTCGTTCCCAAACTATACTCAATGCCATGGTAACCGACCCATCCTTAAAGTCACATCATGGTGTTTTAGCTTCATCACTGCTAAGTCTCTGATAAGATCAACTCCCCTGAGTACAGCAAATACAACTCGATGAATGCTTCAAGCCCCTTGTTTAAATCGACTGCCTAACTCTGTCTACTCTTCGACTCGAACACATCCTGGGTGATCAATACTCGACCAGGCCCGACATACAAAACTATAAGTAGCTCCAATATCCAATCGGGTATAAGCTGCCCACCCCAAGCGACAATCGACCAACACAAGTACTAAATCAATGGTTTCCACATAAACGACATACACGAACCACAAACTCAAATCCACAATCTCAAATCCACAACGTCAAAAAGAACAGTCTCAACTATCTCGTGGTCCCCAATAACAATACTCGCGATAATAGCTTGGCGCTTGGGTGGTGGCAGAAACAACCCTGAACTCCCTGCGAACAATCCCTGAAAATGAGATCATGCTAACCACAACTGAACAACTCGGTCTAACTGCTGGTGCTGCAATATAACTGACATAGACTGGTAATAATTTATGACATAATCCAACCATCTGCATGCAAACACTGAACACGCTATCCCAACATGCTGACAGTAATAACAAAAACAACACGGTGGAAATCCCGACAGCTGCGACACGTTGTTATATCCTAACATGAACCTCCCTAGGATTTGACCTTGACAACTTGCTAAACGTAGGGTTTCGAACCGGTGGAGAGAAGAACTGATGGATTTGGTGAGGAACTATGGAATGGGGGATCGATGGAAAGATGAAACACGATGGAATATGAAGTGATATGGGTTTGCGAGGGTTAGGGTTTGGTGGATAGTTGATAGAAGATGGAGCACGAGGGTGGAAAGGATGGGATAGAAGTAGAGAATGGATCTTGTACTAATGATGGAAGATTCGGACAAGAGGTTTTTGAAGATCTCTTCGATATGACACACGAAGGGATCAACAAAGACTCGGATATTACACACCGAGGGTTTAAACTTAGACAAGTTTAGAAAATAGAAATTTGATTGAAAAGATGATGCCTGCGGCCAAGGCCAAAACAAGAGTATAAATAGGGAAATGGAACAAGCTCCATCGAACCCTAAAGCAAAACGCAGTGTATCAGAAACATAAGGAAAATACATAAGTCTGGTCGGTCCAAGTGGTAAACGACTTAGGCATAGGGGGGAGTATTAACTTGGCCTCATTAAAAACCTTGCCAAGACCTAAAACCCAGGGTAGGAGAAAAAGGTCTCAACAAGGAAAAGAGCACACAAGTTAATACTCACCTAAGTGTTTAGTCAGCTTGGACACACATAAAAGTCTTAAAAACAATAAGGTCTTCATGTGGTTTGGGTTGCATGATCACGGCTTGAACAGCTTGTTGCAAAGCTTTGGTCTTCGATCTTGTCATCGGTCCAGTGAGCTCCAAGTCAGGTTCAGCTCCATCCGCAAGCTCCAGGTCAGGTCCAGCTCCATCCGTAAGCTCTAAGTCTGGTTCAGCTCCAAGTGCATCATCCTCTTGCTCCGGTTCAAGTCCATGCTCATCCAGGGTCATATCATCCCCTCCTCCTTTAAAAGGATTTGTCCTCAAATCCGGACACTCTGCATAAAAAGGAATGAGGTCAGTAATATTAAAACTAGAGCTCACGTTATACTTACCTTCGAGATCCAATTGATAAGCGTTGTTGTTGATCTTCTTGTGATTTTGAATGGACCGTCAACTCTGGACATCAACTTGGATTTCCTTTCAGCTGGAAACCTCTCTTTTCTCAGGTGAACCCACACTAGATCGCCTTCTTGGAACACCTTCTCCTTACGGCCTTTGTTAGCGTGTTTGGCATAGAGCTTGGTCTTCTCCTCTAGGTTCTTCTTAGCCTCCAAATGAATCTGTTGTACCAGTTTGGCTTTCTTTTCTCCATCCATACTAATCCTTTCACTCACAGGTAAAGGTATCAAATCCAAAGGAGAGATGGGATTGAACCCATAAACAACTTGAAAAGGAGAAAACTTAGAACCAGAATGCACGGCATGATTATATGCAAACTCTATATGCGGCAAACATTCTTCCCATGATTTCAAGTTCTTCTTAACTAATGCACGCAAGAGAGTTCCTAGAGTTCTATTCACAACTTCAGTCTGACCATCGGTTTGGGGATGACAAGTGGTGGAAAACATGAGCTTAGTACCTAGTTTAGACCACAATGTTTTCCAAAAATAACTTAAGAATTTAACATCCCTATCTGAGACTATAGACTTAGGCATTCCATGCAATCTAACAATGTCTCTAAAGAACAGATTAGCAACGTGCACGGCATCATCAGTTTTGTGGCATGCAATAAAATGAGCCATCTTAGAGAACCTATCTACCACAACAAAGATGGAATCGCGACCAGTCTTAGTTCTAGGCAAGCCCATGACAAAATCCATTGAGATATCATGCCACGGATGAGATGGAATGGGTAAAGGGGTGTACAAACCGTGGTTTTGAACCTTAGACTTAGCTTGTTTACATGTCGCACACCTCTCACAGATTCGTTCCACATCTCGCTTCATATGTGGCCAAAAGAAGTGATCCTTCATGATTTCCATAGTTTTGGCGATGCCAAAATGCCCCATAAGCCCACCTCCATGAGCTTCTCTGATAAACACATCTCGCAAAGAGCAGTTAGGTACACAAAGACGGTTCTCATAGAAGAGAAACCCATCTTGTTGAAAGAATTTACCCGAAGGGGACTTAGAACAAGCAATGAAAGTATCAGAGAAATCAGAATCCAAACGGTAAAGCTCCTTGATATGATCAAAGCCTAACATTTTAACCTCTAAAGTGTTAAGGAGAGTGTACCTTCTAGACAATGCATCAGCAACTACATTGTCTTTACCTTGCTTGTACCGTATGACATAAGGGAATGTTTCAATGAATTCCACCCACCTAGCATGCCGTTTGTTGAGTTTATTCTGGCCCTTCAAATGTTTCAACGATTCATGGTCTGTGTGGATGACAAACTCCTTAGGCCAGAGGTAATGTTGCCAGGTCTGAAGCGCACGCACGAGAGCATAGAGCTCCTTATCATATGTCGGATAGTTAAGCGTGGCTCCTCCAAGCTTTTCACTGAAAAATGCTATAGGCCTCTTCTCCTGCATAAGCACTGCGCCAATTCCTATACCTGATGCATCACATTCAAGTTCAAATGTCTTTAGAAAATCAGGCAAAACAAGTACAGGAGCATTGGTAAGTTTTTCTTTAAGGGTTAAAAAAGATTCTTCCTGAGCCGGTCCCCATTTAAACCCCACATCTTTCTTTATAACCTCAGTCAATGGAGCAGCCAGGGTACTGAAATCACGCACAAAACGCCTATAGAATCCTGCTAAACCGTGGAAACTCCTCACTTCACCCACGGTTTTAGGAGTAGGCCAATCACGTATGGCTTGAACTTTCTCTTCATCAACCTTAACTCCTTCAGTGCTCACTACAAAACCAAGAAAAACAATGCTATCTGTGCAAAAGGTGCACTTCTTGAGGTTAGCAAACAATTTCTCTTGTCTAAGCGATTCTAGCACAAGTCTAATATGCTCTAGGTGCTCATCAAACCCTTTGCTGTAAATCAAGATATCATCAAAATAAACCACGACAAAGACACCTATATAAGCCCTAAGGACATAATTCATCAAGCGCATAAAGGTGCTAGGAGCATTAGACAAACCAAATGGCATAACGAGCCACTCATACAGACCATGCTTTGTTTTAAATGCGGTCTTCCACTCATCACCCTCTTTCATCCTAATCTGGTGATAACCGCTTTTCAAGTCTATCTTAGAGAAAATACTAGACCCATGCAATTCGTCTAGCATGTCATCTAGCCTAGGAATGGGATGGCGATACTTTACAGTGATGTTATTGATCGCACGACAGTCCACGCACATCCTCCAGCTTCCATCTTTCTTTGGAACGAGTAAGACAGGTACAGCACAAGGGCTCATGCTCTCACGGATGTGTCCCTTAGCCATCAACTCGTCAACTTGTCTTTGAAGTTCTTTTGTTTCAACCGGATTAGTTCTGTATGCAGGACGGTTTGGAAGTGAAGCTCCCGGAGTAAAGTCGATTTGATGCTCTATTCCTCTGATAGGAGGTAGACCATCCGGATCTCTTCTGGAAGAACATCTGCATAATCCTGCAAGAGAGCTTGTAGTTCACTCGGATACACCGGTGTAAGATCAGTCTTACTTGTAGTGCTTCTTTAAACATGAACAAAAGCATTGGTTTCTTTAAGTGCAAAGCTTTCTTTACCTCACCGGCTTTAGCATAGAAGTTAGGATGTTTTACCGGCTTTTTGCTTTGCCTTTGATCTTGATAAATCTCCAATGGCGTCATAGGAATGAGTACGTTCTTGCGGCCATCAAAGGTGAAGGTATGGCGGTTTGAGTAGCCATCATGAACAACTTTGCGATCTGACTGCCAAGGTCTTCCAAGTAAGATATGGCTAGCTTCCATAGGCAAGACATCACATAGAATGTCGTCTTTGTACTCTCCTATCTCAATGGGAACCTTAACTTGTTCAGCCACTTTCATCTCGCCCTCATCGTTTAACCATTGAAGTGTGTACGGATTGGGATGGGGGTGAGCTTTGAGACTGAGCTTCTTGACCATGGTTTCACTTGCCACGTTCGTACAGCTGCCTCCATCAATGATCATACTGCACACTTTGCCTTGGACCAAACAGCGTGTATGGAATAAGTTCTCTCTTTGCTCTTGCTCCTCGCTCTTGGTCTTAACACTCATAACTCGTCTAGTCACTAGAAGTCTTCCTTTGACTGGTAAGAGTTCTCTTTCTTTCTCAGCTTCTTTTTCTTCATCAGATTCCTCAGCGTTTTCTTCAACCTCATCTTCTGAAGTGATCTCGCCAGTTTCTAAAAGAACCATAGCCCTTTTGTTGATGCATTCATTCGCATAGTGGCCTCTGCCTTGGCACTTGAAACACTTCACATCTCGTGACCTAGTATTCGCATCTTTAGGTCTGGTCTTGAAGTCTTGAAAAGGTTTGGTCTCGGTTTTAGATTCTGAAACCGTCTTGCTTTCTTTGGAGGCTGGTGCTTTCTCTTCACGCTGAGAATAGGACTTGTAGCTATTGTAGTTGTTCTGAGATGTCTTATGCGTCCCTTTCCTTTTGATCTGTTGCTCAAACATCACAGCCTTGTGCAAACATTCCTCAATATCCATATAGTACTGCACTTCAAGTCTGTCTTGAATGTCACGGTTAAGGCCTCCAATGAAGCGTGCCAAAGTGGCTTCTCTATCTTCAGCAATATCTGCCCGCAACATCAGTTTCTCCATCTCTTGATAGTACTCCTCGACCGTCTTGGAGCCTTGAGTCAGTCTGCTCAACCTTTGGTGTAAGTCACGGTTGTAGTGGCTTGGCACAAACCGCTTACGCATAAGAGTCCTCATCTCGTTCCAAGTATACACCGGATTCTCATGGTTTCTTCTTCGAGTGGTCACAAGCTGATCCCACCAATTGAGAGCATAGCCATAGAACTCGGTTGCAGCCAGCTTCAGTTTATCCTCTTCCAAGCAGTTCTTGGCTATAAAGACCAACTCGATCTTCTTCTCCCATTCTAGGTACTCATCCGGATCGCACTTGCCATGGAACGGTGGAATCTTCATCTTGATTCCATTGTAGCTATCCCGGTGATGGTCTCGGTCATGGCTCTGTCTAGGGTTTCTTCTTCGGCTCCTAGAAGAGCTGCTGGACTTGTAGTACTGAGTGGTTTTATTCTTCTGACAGATTCACATGAGAGGTTCGCTTTTCTCCTGGACTATCTCCAACTGGAGCTTTACCATCTCGGTGTTTCCTCCTGGAAGATTCAGGTTGTTCCTTCTGAACAAACTCTTGCCTGAAGTTGTCTAGCTCGGAGGAAACCATCTTTCTAAGTTCAGATATCATGGCCTCCATCAAGAGTTTGTTTTGCTTGACAAGCCTTGCTTCGTCTTCATCCTCTCCAGACATCGTGCCTGAAAGGAAAACAAAAACTCGCAGTCAAAGGTTCTTAAGGAGACAAACTCAAATCGCAAAATAACAGTTTTTGACCGATCGAGAAGAACTCAACAGAAAAATTATCAACTGGTGCTCAAAAATCACGAGATTACTTTTGTTAAATACTAGAATCAACCTAGTTTCCGAAACACTTTAAATCTCGGAAAACAAACGAGCCAATAATTTAGAAAAATTCTTGCAAGTTGGCGCTAGATCTAGGTCAGAATATGAACGGTTGCTTATACAGAACAGATCAATGCTAGGGTTTGAGTTTCGAACAAACAGACCTATTCTTAACAACAGAACACGAGATCTAACAGACAAACAATAGGACATAAACAGATCCAACTCAAACAGATAACAACAAACAGATCGACACACAACAACTGAAGAACACGAACAGTCACAAAACAAAACCGATTAAAACGAACAAGAGATCGAGCACTTAGCTTTGTCAAGGTGCTCTGATACCACTTAACATGAACCTCCCTAGGATTTGACCTTGACAACTTGCTAAACGTAGGGTTTCGAACCGGTGGAGAGAAGAACTGATGGATTTGGTGAGGAACTATGGAATGGGGGATCGATGGAAAGATGAAACACGATGGAATATGAAGTGATATGGGTTTGCGAGGGTTAGGGTTTGGTGGATAGTTGATAGAAGATGGAGCACGAGGGTGGAAAGGATGGGATAGAAGTAGAGAATGGATCTTGTACGAATGATGGAAGATTCGGACAAGAGGTTTTTGAAGATCTCTTCGATATGACACACGAAGGGATCAACAAAGACTCGGATATTACACACCGAGGGTTTAAACTTAGACAAGTTTAGAAAATAGAAATTTGATTGAAAAGATTGATGCCTGCGGCCAAGGCCAAAACAAGAGTATAAATAGGGAAATGGAACAAGCTCCATCGAACCCTAAAGCAAAACGCAGTGTATCAGAAACATAAGGAAAATACATAAGTCTGGTCGGTCCAAGTGGTAAACGACTTAGGCATAGGGGGGAGTATTAACTTGGCCTCATTAAAAACCTTGCCAAGACCTAAAACCCAGGGTAGGAGAAAAAGGTCTCAACAAGGAAAAGAGCACACAAGTTAATACTCACCTAAGTGTTTAGTCAGCTTGGACACACATAAAAGTCTTAAAAACAATAAGGTCTTCATGTGGTTTGGGTTGCATGATCACGGCTTGAACAGCTTGTTGCAAAGCTTTGGTCTTCGATCTTGTCATCGGTCCAGTGAGCTCCAAGTCAGGTTCAGCTCCATCCGCAAGCTCCAGGTCAGGTCCAGCTCCATCCGTAAGCTCTAAGTCTGGTTCAGCTCCAAGTGCATCATCCTCTTGCTCCGGTTCAAGTCCATGCTCATCCAGGGTCATATCATATCCTAAATAAGTCTTCGTGAACAAAAAGTCTTCTCAACCAATCGATTGGATTGGTGTAAACCCATACGACATCACAGTTACAAGTATCCACTTGTTGCCATTTAAGAACCTCCTGAATAAATCCTTATTGGCTATAAAACTCTCTGAAATCTTCAACGGCGACAAAACACTTACTCGTACTCCTTGATATTCCTAGTACCTTGAGAAAGGTGCTTAAAGGCATTGGCATTTCTGTGTCTGGCTTCACAATGAAAGAACATCCTGTCGCATTCCCTCTAGAGTGATTGTAGGTTAACTCATAACAGCCACGACTATTCTCAACAAGTCCCATTTACCAGAGAAGGGCATCATCGCTTAGAAATTGAGTAGTCAAATCCAATTAAAACTCTGTTGTACACTTCTTATGCTCCAGGTTACGGTCAACTTCTTCCTTTAATTGTCTGTGGTGACAGTATCCACTGTCCTTTCAATCTGATCCAAACTGTTGTCCTGCATCTTTCTCATTAGCTTCCTTTACGTGGATCCCTCTCTGTCTCTGCCAGATATTGGCAGTGGTGGTGTTGGCGGCGGAAGATCAACAACGTGGGGAGTATGCTGCTGTCCGCACCTCTCGTGGTACCTCTGAAGCTCCATCCACATTTCTGCATTACTAAAATTGGCTCTACTCCCTGAACCTCAACCAGTGTGCATTTGGTGGTGACGGTTGAACGGCGGCGATGCTTACTCTGCTTGAAGAGCGAACTGGCGATCAATTTCGATACAACTATCCGATCAGCTTCCTGTGTAGCTATCTGAGCGGCTTTTTATGAAACTGCCGCATGGACTCCTGAGAAACTTACCTAACTGTCTCTTGAGCGGTTTGACTGACGACATCTTGATTAATCTGCTGAACATTGGTCTCTTCGGGCATAACCTGTTGAACAACGAGCTGACAATCCGGCGCGAAACAATTGACCTTCCTTGATGGCAACTAAAACCTGTTTAAACTGAGGCTAAAATGAGACAAACTTAGAATAGATTAACACTTGACATAATGGGTGCTCCTTTGTTTTTTTTTTTTAAATACACAAGTCCCGGGATTTTTTTTTTTTTGGAAACCGTTTAAATCCGAATATGCAATCATGCTTCCTACTACCCGTCTCTCGGGTCAGAACCGAGACGACCTAACATAGGGCTCTGATACCAAAATGTAACACCCGTCCCTTCGAAACTCGAGAACGGCGTGCCACTAACCACGTCACATACGTAAAATACCCCACTCTACAGTGTCTCATATCCCAACTACCTCAATGCTATATGTACATGATAAAATACGGAGAAAACGTAAAAATCCCAAAGAAGCACTGTATCGTCAAAGCGTAAAATACTGGAAAGGAAAGAAGGAGGGGTGAGTAACAGGGGAGTCACTCAGTGAGGTATGGGATGCTAATCACAGAAACGTAAATCTGACCATAGCACGCCATACATAGTATATAGATTAAACATGCACAATCACGGTACCTAAAGTACCCAACGAACAACCAATGTCCTATTACCGGATCCAGTGACCGGCGGCACCCTCCTACCCGGAGGACAACTTATGGGATAGTGCCCACTACACCGCCCATAGACGATTATCGACCTCCGAAGGTACTGGTGAAGGGAATGTCCTGAAATCAGACTTGTATTTATTCTATTAGAGTCGTGATGTCGAGATAAGACAATCATATGATATTGGGTGGTTATAATGTTTTGCTAGAAGCCGCTTATAACTTATGAGTTATGAACTCATTACCATTATCATATGATCCTATAGGGTCACACACCTAAGCAAACTGGATATTATAAATTGGGTTTTGATCATTAGAGTAATGATTATGATCAACGTATATAAGATATACGTCGATATCGATTTTCTGTGAGGGTGTCGATCGACACCAATGGTGGGTGTCGATCGACACTTGTTCGGTCACGACTTCTAGAAGTATTGACTTTTGGATGGTGTCGATCGACACCAATTAGGTTGGTGTCGATCGACACCCGTCGGCAGCTCCAGCCTATATATATGATATAGGGGCTGCTCGACAAGATATAACCAAAAACATATCAGAAGTTTTTCAGAAGTTGTTTTGAGCTTCAGAAAAACACAGAAACGAAGATAGAAACCCGAAGGCGAATCGTTCGCTCCGGCACTAGCATCCCGTCGTCCAGTTTGTGTGCGTGTGGACTTCTGTAGAGGCGCAGCACTTGAGGCGCTTGAGATCTCGATTACCTGTTCTTATTCCGCTGCAAAACCTTCAGGTATGTTCGAGATTTCATATATATTCAAACATAGATTCAATTGGCACGATCCGTGGATTTAGGATTGTTGTTAGGGCTGTTTTAATATGATTAAAACCTGAACGAAATCCATCAGTGGTATCAGAGCGGTGTGTTTCTATTGAATCTGTTGAATATATGTAAATCAATCTGTTCAAAAATCGTTTTTGATGAAGAACACGTTCTGAGTTCTTCGGTGTCGATCGACACCAATTCGGTGTCGATCGACACCACTATGGTTTTCGCGTGAAAAATAGTTTTCGCGTGAAAACTTTAGTTTACGATCGGTTTAAACGGTAAATTAGTTATCGTTAATTAAACTGATTTGGTGGGTGTCGACCGACACTAAAGTAGTGTCGATCGACACCGGTCGAATATATGCAAATTGATTCGATCGGTTTAATCGGTTAAATGGTTTATCGCGATTGAACCGGATCAGAATCTGTCGGTCAACACAAAAGTTGTGTCGATCGACACTGACCTGGTGTCGATCGACACCACTTCAGAATTTGCGTAACTTTTTAACTTAAGAAAATTTTAAAAGGTTTAAAACAAAGTTAAAATATCTAGAATATATAACTAATATAACTAGATAAATGTTCCGTTCCTCAAACATAATATTAAGCTTTTAATATCTTCCCAATCTTGTCAACTGTCAAGGCTCGTTTCATTGTGTGATGGGTCTGCCAAAGCAGGGTGTCCGCAATTACATGAGTGAGGCAGGTTGTAATCGTTACTACGGACTTAAAAGATTGGTTTGCTTAAATGGGCTATCAAAATAGTTTTGGGCTCATAGATATAGGATTGGATTCGATATTAGATTTAATCCAAGACCAAGAATTATATATGATATAATTAGCAAAGTGTTGCTTACCTAAATAGCTAAAGTTTGGGCGATGGGCCAAAGCTCACTCAAATTTTTGTGAAATATGGATCTTGGATCATTATATTCAATTGAGGAAAATTGTTTTGAATATAATGTGAGTTTCTTAATTGTTAGATTTCTCATTTCTTAACATCAAAGACTAAACTCTCATTTTGTGTTTTCAGCTATGGCTAGTTCCCCTCACAGAAACACATTCTCGCTTCGATCCGTCCTTGAGAAGGACAAGCTTAATGGATCGAACTTCCTTGAATGGTATCGGAACTTGAGAATTGTTCTCAAGCAGGAGAAAAAGGAATATGTCCTTGAGAAGGCTCTCCTTGAGAACCAAAGTCCAATGCCGGACACGCTGAAAGGAATGCTTGGGAGAAGCATTCCAATGATGAGGTCGATGTGAGTTGTCTCATGCTGGCTACCATGAACTCGGACTTGCAGAAGTAATACGAGAACGTGGCGTCACCTGTTGAGATGATCACAAGCCTGAAAGGGATGTTTCAGGAGCAAGCACGAACTGAGAGATACCAGACGGTTAAGTCTCTCATTGAGTGCAAGCTACCAAAAGATGGTCCAGTTAGCCCACATGTCATTAAGATGATGGGTTATATTGATAACTTGGCAAAACTGGATTGTCCCCTTAGCCAAGAGTTGGCTACGGACATCATTTTGCAGTCGTTGCCGTCAAGCTTTGATCAGTTTATCATGAACTATAACATGAACAACATGACAAAGACTTTGACGGAACTGCATGGCATGCTCAAAACAGCTGAGCCAAACATCAAAAGGGCACCCCTAATGTACTTATGGTACAGGGGGTAAAAAGTTTAAGAAACATGCTAAGGGTAAAGGAAAAGCTAAGGCATTCCCGATTGAGAATCAGGATAAGCCTGAGACTTCTTCCAAACCCAAACGCGCCCTACTGATGCTGATAAATGCCATTACTGCAACAAGTCTGGGCATTGGAGAGAAATTGCAAAGAGTATCTGGGAGATCTAAAGAACTCGAAGAAGACGTATGAGACGACTTCTTCAGGTATCTATGTTATAGAAGTAAATGTTACTACTTCAGGTTCTAAGTCTTGGGTATTAGATACCGGCTGTGGCGCTCATATTTGTACAAATATGCAGGGTCTAAGCAACAGTAGAACGCTGGAGAAGGACAAGTGGACCTACGCGTTGGGAATGGAGCAAGAGTTGCTGCATTGGCCGTAGGAACTTATCATTTGTCTTTGCCGTCAGGCTTATCTTTGGAATTGAATAATTGCTACTATGTACCTGCTATAAGCAGAAACATCATTTCTATTTCTGTTTTGGATTTAGAAGACTTTCATTTTTCGATTAAAAACAAGTGTTGTTCTTTTGATCGTAATGAATGTTTTATGGTAGCGCTCCATTAGAGAATGGACTTTTATTTCTTAACCAATCTTTGCATGTCTATAACATAAGTACTAAACGGTTAAGAACCAATGACTCGAACCCCACGTTTCTCTGGCATTGTCGTTTGGGCCACATTATGAGAAAAGGATTCAAAAGCTTCATAATGATGGGCTTTTAGACTCATTTGATTTTGAATCATTTGAGAAGTGTGAATCCTGCTTAATGGGCAAAATGACAAAGGCCCCTTTCAACAAATTTAATGAAAGGGCCGGTGACCTATTGGGCCTTATACATACCGATGTATGTGGTCCAATGAGTGTTAGTGCTAGAGGAAACTTTCAGTACTCATCACGTTTACTGATGATTTCAGTAGATTTGGTTATGTCTATTTAATGAGACATAAATCGGAATCCTTTGAAATTCAAGGAGTTCCAAAATGAAGTGCAGAACCAACTTGGCAAAAGTATTAAAGCTCTTCGATCAGATCGTGGAGGTGAATACTTAAGCCAAGAGTTCAGTGATCATCTGAGTAATTGTGGAATTGTTTCACAACTCACTCCTCCTGGAACACCTCAGTGGAATGGTGTATCTGAAAGGAGGAATCGGACTTTATTAGATATGGTCGATCGATGATGAGTCAAGTAGATCTTCCATTATCCTTTTGGGGATACGCTCTAGAAACGTCTGCGTTTACGCTAAACAGAGTTCCATCAAAATCAGTCGAGAAGACGCCATATGAGATGTGGACTGGAAAAGTTCCAAGTTTGTCTTTTCTTAAAATTTGGGGTTGTGAAGCTTATGTCAAACGGTTGATATCTGATAAGCTTGAACCCAAATCTGATAAGTGCTACTTCGTTGGTTATCCTAAGGAAACCAAGGCTTACTACTTTTACAACCGTTCTGAGAACAAAGTGTTTGTTGCTAAGAACTGTGTTTTTCTTGAGAAAGAATTTCTTTCCAAGAAGAACAGTGGGAGTAAAGTACAACTCGAAGAAGTTCGAGAATCACAGGAGCCTGCTCACCTGTCGAGGAAGAGCAGCGACTGGATCTACAAAGAGTTGTAGAGCCCGAGCCTGTGATGCCAGAAGTTCGCAGATCCGAAAGGATTCGTCAAGAGCCCGAGAGATATGGATTTCTCGTGACTAATTGTCATGATCTCTTGATCATTGACAGTGACGAACCTGCGACTTTCGAAGAAGCAATGATGGGCCCTGACTCCGAAAAGTGGTTTAAGGCCGCTGAATCCGAAATCGGTTCCATGTCACAAAACCAAGTATGGACTTTGGGTGATTTACCTGATGGTGTAAAAGCCATTGAGTGTAAATGGGTCTTCAAGAAGAAGATCGATGTGAATGGAAACGTTCAGATTTACAAAGCTAGGTTGGTGGCAAAAGGTTTCAAACAAGTTCAAGGGTTGACTATGATGAAACCTATTCCCCAGTCGCTATGCTTAAATCTATTCGGATTCTCCTAGCAACAGCCGCTCATTATGATTATGAGATTTGGCAAATGGATGTGAAACAGCTTTCCTTAACGGATTCTGGAGGAGATGTGTACATGACACAACCTCCGGTTTCACTAATCCTATGCTGCTGGGAAAGTATGCAAGCTTCATAAATCCATTTATGGATTGAAGCAAGCATCTCGGAGTTGGAACCTACGTTTTGATGAAGCAGTTAAAAAGTTTAACTTCATCAGAAACGAAGAGGACCTTGCGTTTACAAGAAGACTAGTGGGAGCGCAGTTGCATTTCTCGTACTGTATGTAGATGACATACTTCTCATAGGAGATGATATTCCATTACTTCAGTCAGTAAAGGACTGGCTCGGAAGTTGTTTCTCGATGAAAGACATGGGCGAAGCCGCCTATATTCTTGAATAAGGATCTATAGAGATAGATCAAAGAGGGTGATTGGACTGTGCCAGGACACTTATATAGATAAGGTTCTACACAGGTTCAACATGCATGATTCCAAGAAGGGCTTGCTTCCGATGTCTCATGGCATTACTCTCAGCAAGAAGCAGTGTCCTTCGACACCTGCTGAGCGAGAGCGCATGAGTAGGATTCCTTTTGCTTCTGCAGTAGGATCTATTATGTATGCCATGCTTTGTACTCGTCCAGATGTTGCTTGTGCTTTAAGCATGACGAGTCGATACCAGTCAGATCCCGGTGAGAGTCACTGGACTGCCGTCAAGACTATCCTAAAGTATTTGAGAAATACCAAGGATAAGTTCTTGGTTTATGGAGGATGTGTGAGCTTGTAGTGAGTGGTTATACGGACGCCAGCTTTCAGACAGATAGAGACGATTTTCGATCTCAGTCTGGTTACGTCTTCTGTCTGAAGGAGGTGCAGTTAGTTGGAAGAGTTCCAAGCAGAGCACCATGGCGGATTCGACGACCGAGGCTGAATACATCGCTGCTTCGGAAGCGGCGAAGGAGGCTGTTTGGATTAGGAAGTTCATTACTGAGCTTGGTGTGATTCCTAGCATTTCTGAGCCGGTGGCATTGTTTTGTGACAACAATGGAGCCATAGCTCAGGCTAAGGAGCCCAGATCACATCAGAAATCCAAACATATTGAGAGGAGATATCATCTAATTCGTGATATCATTGATAGAGGCGATGTCAGATCAGCAGAGTTCCGACAGACGAGAACGTTGCTGACCCGTTGACTAAGCCACTTCCACGACCGAAGCATGAGAGTCATGCTGCTGCTATAGGCATTAGATTCCTTAAGCAGTAATCTTGTTTTAGTGGGAGTTATCATATTTTGTTTTGATGTTCATGTAAACATACATTTGGTTATGTTTTATTTAATGAAATGTTTCAGTATTATTTAATGGTGTTTATAAATAACTGTCAAAAGTAATTTATGGCATTCTTATAGATCATCAATATGTGATTTGATCATGAGACTCTATAAGTGATAGATGACATAAATTATTTGTGTCCATAGTCGAGGTTATCAAAGCTGGACATTGATAACCGCGCGAGACTAGTATGTGAGGTGACTGATGACTAAGTTTCATGGAGTCATTAATAAGAGTATTAAAGTCAATCACATAGATATGTGTTAGAGAACACATGATCGGACATGACCCGCTAATGAGAACTCTACAAGATTGTTATATGAGTGTCATAAGAGTTTCTCATTACGACTATAGAGTATAGTCCTTAGACCTGAGTTCATCATGATTTCTTACATATGAATTGGTGTGCTTTGACCTTGTCAAACGTCAGCCGTAACTGGTGGCTATAAAGGCATTGATTGGGCATATTATGAAGTGTGTAGGGAACAGGGATGGAACAAGATGGAATTTGTCCCTCCCATATAACGGGAGATAAATATCTCAGGGCCTATCGAAGATTTGATACTGGAAATGCGTGGCCGCGCTCAAACGGATTGAATGTCAATCATTTGTATTTTATCAGTATAAATCAGAGTTCGATAAACATGGTTTGGTTGATTAAGGATGACACGAGTTCTTGCCTTATGCCAGATCGAGATATAGAGACAAAGGGATTATGGGAATATTTGATTCCAGTACAAGTGGGAGATTGAAGGGAATGTCCTGAAATCAGACTTGTATTTATTCTATTAGAGTCGTGATGTCGAGATAAGACAATCATATGATATTGGGTGGTTATAATGTTTTGCTAGAAGCCGCTTATAACTTATGAGTTTGAACTCATTACCATTATCATATGATCCTATAGGGTCACACACCTAAGCAAACTGGATATTATAAATTGGGTTTTGATCATTAGAGTAATGATTATGATCAACGTATATAAGATATACGTCGATATCGATTTTCTGTGAGGGTGTCGATCGACACCAATGGTGGTGTCGATCGACACTTGTTCGGTCACGACTTCTAGAAGTATTGACTTTTGGATGGTGTCGATCGACACCAATTAGGTTGGTGTCGATCGACACCCGTCGGCAGCTCCAGCCTATATATATGATAGGGGCTGCTCGACAAGATATAACCAAACATATCAGAATTGTTCAGAAGTTGTTTTGAGCTTCAGAAAAACACAGAAACGAAGATAGAAACCCGAAGGCGAATCGTTCGCTCCGGCACTAGCATCCCGTCGTCCAGTTTGTGTGCGTGTGGACTTCTGTAGAGGCGCAGCACTTGAGGCGCTTGAGATCTCGATTACCTGTTCTTATTCCGCTGCAAAACTTCAGGTATGTTCGAGATTTCATATATATTCAAACATAGATTCAATTGGCACGATCCGTGGATTTAGGATTGTTGTTAGGGCTGTTTTAATTTAAGATATTAAAAGACGAATTAAAACCTGACGAAATCCATCAACTGGAACAGCAGGTCGACTAATCTGCCAGCACCATCTCCTCAAACAACATGCGACGCAAGTACAGAGATAACGTCTTTGTACCCCCGCAATCCCTAACGACCCACATGGTCAACTAATCCTAGCTCTAGCATGAATAAAATCAATTAACAATTTAATGCACAATCAATGGGTTGAATCATCTATTATTCCTAAGTCCGATTACAAACAATCCTAAAAAGACTCTAGCATAGAAACAGAACACATTTAATACTAAATCCTATCTATGGCGCTTTTCGATGAAAAATACGTTATTCTTCAGAAAGCCCTCACCTTAGCTAAAATGGATGATTACTGCGGCTTCTGAACTCCGGATGCTAAAACGGACGCTGAATCTGAAATCAGGACGAAATTTCGAGTGAGATCGGCTTTCGAACGGCGAAAAACGGTTAACGGGTAAAACCAGTCAAAGTCAACGGTCAACGGTCAGAAAGTCAACGGTCAACGGTCAACCCGGTCAAAGTCAACGGTCTGACCAGTCAAAATCAAACCGCGACTAAACCGGATTAAACCGGATCGAACCAGACTAAACCGGACTCAATTGATTTAAACCAGAAATTGAACCAAACCGAAATTAAATTGAATTAAACCGATCGAACCATACCAAACCGAAATCGAATCAGCCGGTTAAGCCAAACCGGACTCAAACCGGCGGCAGATCGCCGGCGAGTCTCCGTGACCGGCGACGGCGGAGCATGGCGGTTTCCTGGCGACCGGCGACGGCGGAGCACGGCGATTTCCGGCGACCGGCGACGGCGGAGCACGGCGGTTTCCGGCGACCGGCGACGGCGGAGCATGGTGGTTTCCGGCGACCGACGGCGGCACGTGAACAGTACGCATGGATCTTCCATCGGCGATTGCGGGCGCGTCCGGTGGCGGTTCGGCACGATCTTGGTGTCTACGGACTCGTCTCGTCGAGCTGAATCCGGTGGTGGCCTCAGATTTGCGAGATTCGAAACGGTTAGAAAGTTATGGCAGTTTAAAGATCCGGCCAATAAGAAAACTGATCGGAAAACGGTTTTTCCGGTACCTGAGTTGCGGATGACGGTGGAGGACGGAGCAACCAGTGTTTTCTCTTCATCTTCTTCTTCCTCTTCCTCTTCCTCTTCTTCTTCTTCTTCTCTCACAAACTCTCTCTCTCTTTTCTTTCTCTCTCTCTCCATTTTTCTTTGTTTCAGTCTCGGTGGAATGGTGAAAGGGGGTTGGGAAATATCAATCAAGAAAAGAAAAGGAAGTGGTGGTAGGGTCTTTTAGTGTTTGGTGATGATGGAGGGGTGGTGGGATGTTACATACTCATTCTTTGGACTCCAAGAACTAGAAGGACCTAACGCCTTCACATCCTCTCCCAGTAATTTTCCTAGTACGAGTCGGTTCGGAGAAAGACTTCCTGGTATGATGAACAAACTTACGACAAGAGCAGCGTCGATGACTCTGTGGCCGAAACCATATTTCGCCCAGGATCAACAACATGTGACTGAGTTTAGTAGCCCATATACAGTAGACTCGGTGGTTCAGTGTAGTCCTGATCTTGATCCAGGAAATTGCACCGTTTGCTTGAAACTTGCTGTCCAAAAAATATTGGACTGTTGCAGCCAGTCTGGTTCGGCTCTGAGTTTCCTTCCTAAATGTCTCGCTAAGTATAACACATCCTCTTTGCCATCGAAGGTTGACGTCCCCAGTCTTGGTGTTATAAAAGGTTAGCATATATATAATACTTAGATCCCCACCTCCCCATATAGATTTTTATGTTATGTAATACGTTTAATATAAAAAGTATATTTTATATAATATAATACGTTTAATATATACAACTAATCATTTATATATATTTGTAGTATAATTAGGATAGGGATTGTTTTATAAAAGTCTAAAACATATGTTTGGCCTTTTTTCTTTTTCTGTTTTCTTACAGGAGTCGAAATAGTTGGGAGAACGTCTATTGCAATCATGACAGCTTTGGTGTTAGCACTAACGGGTTTAAGATCAAATCTATGATTTGTGATATGAATAACAGCTGTTTTAAAAGTAGTGATATCCACCTTACAGAGAAATTCTAAATGAGTTCCTTAAAAACAAAAATGCTGTCTATTAAAATACTTTCTAACTCTATTCCTATAAGCAATTAAGACAGCATGTTTTCGTATTTGTTTTTTTAAACAACTCATATAGAATTTCTCTGTAAGGTGGATATTACTACTTTTTAAACAGCTTTAGTTCTAATACGTGTTAAGCACTACTTTACCTCTTAATTGACATAAACTCAAATGTATTAATTAGCACATTTCACCCTTGACAAAAACTTATTTTTGTAATCACTGTTAATTATCTTAAAAAATGTCAATGTAAATTGTCGATCACTTTTTGGTTCAAATTATCGGAAATTGTTGAAAACTTTCGCAAGTTTCTGGAACTATTACACAAGTCTCCATTGACTTTTACAATTGTTTAGAAATGTTCACACATTAAGAAATTTTAACAAAAGTTTGGGTATTCTGAATATTTTTTTTGTGGCTAAAATTATTCTAAAACTTATTATAACTATCTTTCTAATTCTAAACACTTTTTTGTTAGAGTTTAATTTTAAACATCTCTCATGCAAACATGGATCGCTTCAGTTACAAACTTACAATAAAAAAAAAAAAAACAACAACATGGACGGCTTTTAGTAATGTATATATTTTAGTCTTATAACCAAAAACATTACATTATAATTTTCAAAAAACTATACCAAACTCTTCTAAGTTTTGATAAGCTTTTAAAAACTTTAATATGTAACACAACGTCCATATACTAATTACTCTGCAGACTTCTAAATTGAAACTTTAACAATTGGTCGTACGTTTTTTCAGTAATATCCCAATACTTACTCTGCAGTCTTTGGGCTTCAAACAATAATAAAACAATTAAACAAATGTGTCAACGTCATGCTTTCCTAGTCTCATCGATCTGGTTTAAATATTAGAGAATCAACAAAGATAATATGTTATATCTTGAACAACAACAAAATATATTTTTTTTTTTTTGAAAAAAACAAAATATATTTTATATACAAGATCATGACCTCAACAATCCCATGAAAACAAATAAGCATTTTTCCTAGTCAAAGAGTATAATGCTTTTTGTTTTTAATAAATCTCGCTGCTATAAATTTTCTTCTTTCTCTCGTAATTCATAGACAAGAAGAACAAATAATGGCAACAATGATCAAAAGACTCTTTCTCTCTTTGCTTTCTCTCGTAATTCATAGACAAGAAGACAAACAATGGCAACAATGAACAAAATTAGGGGGGCTTATTGGATCAATGAATTGAAAAGAATTCATTTTCTTCGTAAATCCTCCCTTATTGGATTTAACATTTGCAATATTTTCTTAAAATCTCAGTTTATTGGATTAAACATTTGTACAATTCCTTTAAAATTCCAGCTTATTGAAAATTTTGGATTTCATCAATAAATTCTATCAGATATGATTTGAAGGGAATTGAAAGACAATTTATAGTTAAAATTTTATGAATACAAATACCACCTCTTATGGTGGTATTTGAAGTTTTTTTTTCAAATTTTTAGTTTCAATTTAAAAAAAAAGTAAAACAAAACTTTTAAAATGAAAAAAAAAGAAAAACATTAATTGAAATTTTCAATATCATTTTTTCATTTTATAGAATACACAATTTGACAAAAAAATATAATATCATTTTAAATAATTTTTCAAAGTTAAAAATGTTATTTTGTTTCCAAATATACCCAAATTTCAATTTTTACATTTTAAATGAATAAGAGATACAATTTAATCATTTTTAATTTATTATTATTAAATTAGTTTCTAAAAAAATCATATCCCAGATTTTTTGAAATTCTCTTGGATTATTAAATCAAATCTCAAATCAAATCCCAGATTTAGATTTATATATTTTCAAATTCTCTCAATTCCTTAATCCAATATTGTTAATCAAACAGGCCTTTTATTCGACATCAGAATTCTTGCATTTTCATTTGAGCAATCCAAATATTATCACATTCTAGATTTATTAGACAATTCAATAATTACACTATTTATCTAAAAACCTTTTTTTTGAGAAATTTTTTTATCTATTTATCTAAAAACTTTTTTTTTTTATCTAAGAACTTAGTCAGACACCAATCCAGATTAATCCTTGTTATAAGAAAATGTATTGAATAGAACATTATCCATCTATACCACTTTTTGTTGTTTTACTATATCACATATTCCATTATTAAACTATTTGTCGTACGTGTCATATGTATAATAATTGACAGTCCATAATTTATGGCAGTAATATACCTATTTCATGTCCAATCCCGTGACTCCAACTAAAGACAGACAAACTAGCAAAACTCACTTGTCCATGGCAAACTAAAACTCACATATTCTAGTATATCAGTTTGATATATTATCTTTGATTCTAGATTCAGTGTATTGTGTACAAAATTGATATAATCGTTACTTTTCCTATATAAAAGAGCACACAACTTTAAGCCTCCTATCACTTCTTGAAATTTGGTAAGTACGGAAACGAAAAAACTCCTCTACAAGTTGTCACCCTTTTATGTCGACTTCATCAATGTTCACACTCAACAAATAAATCCAGAATAAAACTATTTTTACAGATTTTTCAAAATAATAATGACCTCATCAACAATATTACTAACAACAACTAAAAAATCTACATTCACTCAGAAATCCATAGATAAATCATAAATGCT
>VHIU01000778.1:0-60329 GCA_010577795.1 Isatis tinctoria
AATATAAATATATAGTAAATCAGTGTATTATTTCTCAACGTCTAGACTCCGACTACGCTCCGATTAGTCGTTCTAGACGCTAGACTCCTATTGGACGTCTAGCGACTGCCTAGTGATTTTTTTAACGTTGATTTTTACACAGTAATCTGTTGCAAAAATCACATTGTGTTGTTGAAGAATATACATATACTATAATCGTAACTAGTAATTTATGTAGTTTATTTAACACTGAAAAAAGTTTAGAAAAAAAGTTTTAATAAATAAAAAGTTTAATCTTTTACGATAATAGAAAACAATTTGTGGATATTTCTGGAAAATGCTTATTTTGTATTATGTATTTGATGATTATGCAATTAAAAAAAAAGTAAAAATAAAACCTGACATTTTTCAACAGAAACATGAATCTCACATCTCAACTTTTTTTTTTAGTCGATAATGAGAATTCCGAAACCCAAACTTCAAATAATAATTAGAACCTTTACAGCCTTTAAAACACGTCTAACCCTTACTTTCTTTTTTCTTTTCATGTAATAAAATTATGTTAAATAATGGATTACTTTTTGCAATTTAAATATGACTCCCACCACAGAAATCTGAAGTGAAGCAAACACATCACGTAATCAGTTACTCACTAAAGTTTAGAAAAAGTTTTTAATAAATATAAAATTTAACACTAAATTTTAGAAAAAAAGTATTTAATAAATATAAAATTTAATGTTTTACGGTGATAGAAAAGGAAAAGAGAAATACTTTCAAATAACACACTTTTATGTTTTTGTACAAAAGTAGCACAAAAGGGTGAAAATGACGAAAATAGCATTTGTAAAATAGTTTAAAGACAGTTAAACTAGTGAATTTGGGTTCATAAGTCATTACTTAGAGTTTAGATTTTGGATTTTAGGGTATATGGTTACATGATTGAGAATAAACGAATGAAATGTAAAAGTGTAATAGTCTTTTTTCCTCTTTAATAAATATTTTTTTTTCATTTTTACACTAGTGTACTATTTTGTCAGAAAAACATGAAATTCTGCTATTTTTTAGAATTGCCCTAAAAAAACATTAGTGAGATATTTTTGGAAAATGCTTATTTTGGTATTATATATTTGATGATTATGCAATTAAAAAGTAAACAAAATCCTAAGAGCATCTCCGGTGGCAGTCTCTGAAGAAAATAGCTGAACTTTTTTAATAATATAAAAATCAAAAAGTAAGAGAGATGGAAAGAAATATGAGACACTATATCTCATTTTACCTGCTTTCAGAACCCCTTAGAAACTCAAGTGAACACATGTCATTGTTTTAATGGATACTTTTGATTTAGTGATTAAAATTTATATATGTAAATAAATAAGTCTAGAATTATTAATATACAATTGTTGAGATACCCAATTGACCATCTTCACCACTAGAGATGGCCTAAAGACATTAATTGGTGATCAGTTTTTATGAATAAAAAGATGAAAATTTTTATTTTCGTCAAATTTGACACCAATTATAATGAATATTTGTTAAAATTTAAGATATATGAGTCCCACTTTATTCCTCGATTTTTTAAAAAAAAAAAACAAAGGAATTTATGAAAAGAATTATTCTTCCTCAAATTTGATGATGAACAAATATAAATAATAATTTCAACTTTTTTGTTCATTTGTTGTCGCCATTTATGTTTACAATTTATTCAAGTCCTTTTTAATATTTATTCCTCTCTATTCCTTTATTTTAATATTTAATTTCTCAGATAAAAATTTGTTCAGTTTTTTTGGTGGGGATTTTGCAAAATGCTTTATTTAATAATTGATATTTGAAAAATACCCCAATTTTTTTGGATTTTGAAAAATACACTTTTTATATGTTAAAAGACTATTTTGACCATATTTAAACAAACATTATTAGATCATTATAAATTAAAAATAAAATTCGAACATAATATTGTTAAGATTGATATTTTATTTTTGTTGCCGATATAAAAAATATCTTAATTATTTAAAATTATTAATTTTAAAATGGATTAGTATATTTTCAATTTTAAAATTTTATATCTAAACAAACATTATTATTTTTGGAACCTTATATAAAAAACTTTAATATCCCACTTATAATCTAACTTCATCAAACAATTGACAATAATTTTAAAAAATTGAAAAAATATTAAGATTATAAAATCTAATTAATCACCATGTATGGATGAAGGTTATAAATAATATTTTGGTTCAGGAAAAAAGAGAAATTAATATTTATAAAAAAAAAGAATATAAGAACTTTTATCATTTTATAATGAAACAAAATCAAAATTTTTTTTTAATTTTTCTACTTTTTATTATTTAAAATTTATTTTATTAACTTAATTATAAATTTCATTCTATGATAATTTAGTCATTTCATTTCAGAAAAAGTGTAGTTTTCAAAATCCAAAAAAACTAAAGTATTTTTCAAAACAAAAACTCTTATTAAAATATTTTCCCAAATTTTCTCTTTTTTTTTTTTCAATTCCTTTCATTTATTAAGCCGTCACCGATTGGAGCTGAAATTTTTCAACAGAAATATGAATCTCACATCTCAACTTTTGTTTTTTAGTCGATAATGAGAATTCCAAAATCCAAACTTAAAATAATAACTAGAACCTTTGCAACCTTTAAAAGACGTCTAACCCCTATTTTCTTTTTTCTTCTCAATAAAATTATGTTAAATAATGGATTCCTTTTTGCAATTTAAATATGACTTCCACCACAGAAATTTGAAGTGAAGCAAACACATCACGTAATCAATTATTCACTCTCTTCCACCATGGACACCGCAGCCAACACATGTTCCGCCACGGATCTCGCCGTCCTCCTATCTTCTTCTTCTAACTCAACTTCTTCCCTCACTGCGGCAACCTTTCTTTGCTCTCAGTTTTCCAACATCTCTAACAAACTCTCCGACACAACTTACGCCGTGGACAACATGTATCTCCTCTTCTCTGCCTACCTCGTCTTCGCTATGCAGCTTGGTTTCGCCATGCTCTGTGCCGGCTCAGTTAGAGCCAAGAACACTATGAACATCATGCTTACGAATGTCTTAGACGCGGCCGCTGGAGCCATCTCTTACTATCTCTTCGGCTTCGCATTCGCCTTCGGAACACCATCCAACGGCTTCATCGGTCGCCACCATAGCTTTTTTGCCCTAAACTCTTATCCTGAACGCTCTGGCGCGGACTTTAGCTTTTTCCTCTACCAATGGGCTTTTGCAATAGCCGCAGCGGGAATCACGAGCGGGTCCATCGCTGAAAGAACCCAATTCGTTGCTTACCTTATCTACTCTTCATTCTTGACTGGTTTTGTCTACCCAATCGTCTCACACTGGTTTTGGTCCAGTGATGGCTGGGCTAGCGCGTCCAGGTCCGACCACAATCGTATTTAACCTGCTTGCCAAGAAATTTATGTACGACGACCCGCTCGAGGCCGCTCAGCTCCATGGGGGATGTGGAGCATGGGGGTTGATCTTCACCGGACTTTTTGCAAACAAAAAGTACGTTAATGAAGTTTACTCCGGTGATAGGCCTTATGGATTGCTGATGGGCGGAGGAGGAAAACTGCTTGCCGCCCAGATTGTTGGGGTCGTTGTGATAGTTGGGTGGGTTACCGTGATGATGGGGCCATTGTTCTATGGTTTGAATAAGATGGATCTTCTGAGGATATCGGCAGAGGATGAGATGGCTGGAATGGACATGACGCGTCACGGAGGCTTTGCTTATGCGTACAATGATGAGGATGACTTGTCAGTTAAGCCGTGGGGAAAAGTGGAGCCTACAAGCCGGAGCTCGACTCCTACACCGCCGACCGTGGGAGTTTAATTTAATAGTTGAGTGGTCATAAGCAACTGTGTGGACGAAGACAAAATGTTTGGACACCAAACATGTTGTAAACATGTGTGTGGTTTTAGTCTTTTGTCGTGGACACGAATTTTCTGGTGTTTGTAACAATAACATTATCAATAGCTTTCTCTTGTCTCTTTATTTGGAAAAATGAAAGCGATCGTTTTGTATCATAGACTAAAATTTGGATTAAAATCCGTATATAAGCGGCTGTTGAAAAGATTGTTAATGTTGCTGTTCAATCTCATGTTCTTATTGGATTGTTAGAATGTTCATAATTATTTGTGAAGCCTAACAATTAAACCATCCTTCACAACTTGGTACAGATAAATCAATATATATATTAAACGAGATTTTATGAAACAAAATCAAAATAACTGACTGAAATCGTAATTTATTTAAAATAAGTATGGATAAAAAGACTAGTCATGTATATATGGATCTCATATATAACTCAACAAAAGAGTCCAGATCACAGGTTACCTAGGAACTTATGCACGATAGGCTAATATACCCCAAAAGAGCCAAGAAGAGTCATCAAGATTTCTGTTATTTTGGTTTAGGTATGTTATAAATCATTGAGGTTTGGATGTCCATAACCGGCTCAGTCCATCGTGTCCAATCGATGGTCTAGTCTCGGCATGAAGACCAAGTCCTATTAGAGATAAGATTTCATTTTTCCTAATACCAATATGATTAGTAGAAGTTTTCATATTCCTTGTATGAGTAGTAAAAGGATAATTTCTTTTTCTCTCATTGATGTAACCACTATATAAAGAGACAATTGGTCCTCCATAATAATACACATAATACAAGTTATTCATAACACGTTATCAACACGAGAGCTCTGAAAACCCTGAAGCAGCCGCCGGCCCCTAAACCCTAATTCCGAAGAGCAGCCGCCGCAGTCACCGATCCGCCGCCTCCAACCAAATCCGATCCTGAGATTTTGTTTTCCGAGGTCTTTAGCTCCGGGTTCCAATCCAGTCAACCCAACTTGGTGATCAAAGGTAGAATCAAAACCCTAAAACTCGAGAACATGAAAATCGAAATCGGACCTAATTCTTATGAACCCTAAAATCGATTTTCCTTGTTCTACTTGCTTGATCTCTTAAGAACTCTGAATTGAACTTGGACCTAAGCAAACTTAAAACCTTAAAATTGGATTTGCTTGTTTGTTATTGACTGTTTGCATAACCTAAATTAAATTTGAACTTATGCATGATAATATCAAACCCTAAAACCCTAATTGATAAAATCAAACATGAACCCTAATTGAAATTGCCTGTTTTGAAATTGGAAAATTGGTATTTCTTAAAATTGAAAAATTGTCTGTTTTGAAATTGGAAAATTGCTAGTTCATAAAATTGGAAAATTGCTTGTTTGAAATTGGAAAATTGCTTGTCTAAATTCATCACCTAGAAATCACATGGTAGGATTAATTGATGATTGATTAATCTTGAAAATTGCTTGAATAATATTGCATGAAAACCTAGAATTAAAAATCGCTTGTAATTGGTTACATTGAAATCGGTTGTTACATGCATAAAACCCTAAACTTTTATAAAAGCATAAGAGAAAATCGATGCATGATTTCAGATGCCGAAAGTCAACAATTTGGACTTTACGGCCTTAAATCTCTCAGGAGATAATTATTTACAATGGGCACTTGATGCAAAGATCATTCTGAAATCAAAAGGGCTCGGTGAATGCATCATTGATGGAAATAATGAGTCCGAGCAAAACAAATACAAGACAATTATGATTAAACGCCATCATCTTGTTGAGAGTCTCAAAGATCAGTATTTGACACTTGAGGATAATCAGTTTGCCATAGATGTGGGATGGATAATCATTGGGCCAAGACCTGTAGGACTCCCAAACACCTTGTGGAACTTTATCAAGAAAGTGTTAAAGGGAAGAATCCTGAGGCCAACATGATCCAGCATGATAAAGAAGGAGACTTCGATCATGGACAAGATAATCCTATGGATTACGAAAAAGATGATCTCATGGAGACATCCGATTGTTTAAAATAGGCATTAAATTTTTATTTTGTTGCTTTCATGTTTTGCTTTGAATTGTTAGAACTACTTTGAGTTTATTGCTATTATCTTGTTTGATTTTCATTTGATAATATGAATGTCTTATTGCTCATATAAACGACAATATGAGTTCGACAGTGCAAGTATAAAAATCTCGTCCAAAAAGGCATTGCCTAAAGGGCATGAATTTTCTCACCCATACAAAGCCCATTGAGTTATAAGAATGGTTTCCAAATAGAAACAATGGGCAAAAGGAAATAGAAGTTCCTTAAAAATCGCCTAAGGCATTAAAAGAAAATGGTCGAGATTATACTTGCATTCTCTATTGATCTAGACTATTGCAAAGATCAATATGAAAAGTCATGGTAACCGCAATAGGTATACCCCATGAAATTTACACTATATGGCATGATTGGACTAGCCATCCAAGTCCAAAACTTGATGCAAAGATTGATCATGAAAACGGCACAAAGAATTATCCCATAGAGTCTCACGTTGTGTTACTTGTGCACAAGGGAAACTCATCACATTTATTGTCTCAAGCATCACGAAATTATAGTATAATCATGAGGGGGAGTGATGACAAAACCGTTTTCCATGACTATACTACAAATTCGATGATCATAATAAGACTTGGCCGAATTTTATAAACAAAGGTCATTACCTATAAGGTTTAGATCCCAAAGTCTATCAGCTTGGAGACATCATCATACATGTATATAAGATTAATATGCATCAGGCCATATAAGTGAACATAGATATTCCCATCTCAGATTGAATACGGGTCATGAGCCAGACATATACCATCTTAAGAGATTTTGAATAAAACCACCACATACATATGTGCCGTCTAAGATGGAACCTCATAAGGAGATTGGGAATATATATATATGTTGGATAAGAAATGTTTCTCCTACAAATTTTAAAGAAACCTTGAGCCAAATATGGGTGATCTATTTAGTGGCCAAGGAACATGGATTACATGAGTTTAATGAATCTGAATATCCAACATTAGAAGGAGAAATGTAATAAGCTGATAAAATAAAGGAATGGTATCAACCATAATTGTCTTGGCAAGATCCTCGGACTAGAAAAGATTTAAAGACGTCCAAATACAAAGATCATATAAAGCTAGCAGAATCAGATGCCAGACACATTGACCCGAAAAAGGAAAGAAATGACTAAGTCATATCAGCTTAAGCACCACGAAATTGATGTCTTAGAGACACAATCAAGTTGCTACAAAGTCTATACAAGATAGATCAATAAGTTCCATAAGATAAGAAACCTCGGAAAAGGGTGCATAATACAAATCCGAGTTTATTAAGGAAACCAGTCCAGACATAGAGATATAAGGCTGGCCAGCTGAACATCTAAGGTACCAAACCATGTAGCTTGGGACGCCAAGCTGCAAGGTAATAAAGGTCCTGGGTAACGAAATCTCAAATCGATCATATCATGTCTGGATCAAAATCAGAACTACATAAGAGTGATAACACCAAAATGTATAAGAGAGCGCATACAAGATAGTAGCACTTGAACAATAAAGAAACAAGCGAGGATCAGAACCCACGAAAAAGAATGCATTCATCAGATAAAAGGAAACATGGGATTATGAAAGTGGTAGGCATAAGATAATAGGTCCTGTGAACGAAAGAAAATCGTGAGACCACATGATCTAAAATGTTCATGTTTTACAAGCATTTCAGAATAGCTTGGTTACACAAGGATACTCACAGAGACTAAGGAACAAATTATAAGGAGATATACTTCAAATATGGTGGGTGCTGCTACAAACTCGAAAGTTTATGATGTCTGGACACATAAGAAAGAAATCAAATTGATATAGTAAGCAGCCTATGGTCCACTGGATAATGAGATTTTGATGCGATCTCGACCAGCGATCATGAGCCAGAACCAGAGCAAGCTGCTGGACTTGAGAATGAAGCTGCTGGACTTGAACTGGAAAGCCCAATGACTCGTGCTAGAACCAAGAAGTTACAAGAAGCCGTGAACACATTGCTTATTCAGCTAAGTCCCAGAACCAATAACATAGACCCTGAAGAAAGCATGGCCAAAGGCGTTTGGATTCTCATACAAACCAAGGAAGAACAAGAATCAGAGCTTTTATAAGGTCCCTTATAAAATCATATTTTATAAGGTCCCTTATAAAATCGTCTTTTATAAGGTCCCTTATAAAATCATCTCTTATAAGGTTTCTCACAAACCTTATAAAAACGGGACAAGGAAGGGAATTCAAGACTGCATGGATTTGAAGAGTTATTCCAAGTAGCAGAAGAGTCATTCAAACTTAATTATTATTTTTAGTCTTTGTTTATGTTTCCAAGCACTTTAATTCTCTGCACAAACTCTTAGATTTATTTTCCTATAAAGTGAACTCATAAGTCACAAAATAATCAATGGAATTTTTATCATTTTGAGAGTTTTCTCTTGTTGTTCCTTTGTGAACTTTTCGATCAATTGGTGTGTCATATCCAATCGATCACCCGGTTTATCAACACAGTCCATAGTGTTTGTGTGGCCATTCGCTAATCGAAGAAGAAGAAAAGGTTTTAAGATAGTACAGGTGAAGGGATCAAGCCCTTTGTTGGTGCTACACCAAGTCCAATCGACGATTCCACCGCCTTACTTAACCAATTCGTTTTAAGACAACTCAGGAGTTGGGATCAAGCCCATTTTGGTGTTGCACGAGTTTGAAGAGTCAAGGATTATCCCAATTACCACCTTAGAGTGAAGATCTTGGTTTGTGATCGATTCAGTTCATCAAAAGGCTGGTCGGATCATATCAGATTTATATGAAAGTCCCAGAGGGGATAGAGCTGAAAGATAAAAGAAGATCTCGAGACCAGTATTGTATAAAGCTGAATAAATTGCTCTATGGATTGAAACAATCAGGTCGAATGTGGTATAATAGACTAAAGCGAGTACTTAGTGAAAAAGGGCTATAAAAACGATCCCATAAGTCCATGCATATTCATAAAGAAATTCGACAAGGGATTCATAATCATCGCGGTGTATTTTGATGACCTAGGAATCTCTGAGGAAATTTCCCAAACGGTTGAATATCTAAAGAAAGAGTTTGAAATGAAAGACTTAGGAAATACTAAGTTTGTTTGGGAATACAACTTGAGTACATCAATAATGGAATCCTTGTGCATCAAATGACATATACAGAAAAGGTACTCAAGCGATTTAATATGGACCAGGCTCACCCACTGTAGCCCAATGATTGTGAGAAGCCTTGGATTGGACACTGATCCATTCGGTCCAAAGAAGGACGATGAAGAAGTGCCATGTCTCAGTGCCATAGGAGCGTTAATGTACTTGGCTAGTCACACTAGGCCGGACATATGCTTTGCCGTGAACCTCCTTTCAAGATTCAGTTCTTGTCCGACCCAAAGGCACTGGAATAGGATCAAACATATACTTTGTTACCTGAAAGCGACAAAAGACATGGGTCTATTTTACACTAACCTTAACAAAGAAGGATTAGTTGGTTTTGCTGATGCAGGTTACATTTCGGATCCGCACAACGGTCGATCTCAAACATGAAGCAAACACTCACGGCCACATCGCCCAATCACGCGGAGATATTGGCGATCCATGAGGCCAGCCGAGAATGTGTTTGGTTGAGGTCAATGACTCAACACATTAGACGAGATTGTGGGATGACAGAAGGGAAAGAAGAACCGACCAGCATGTACGAAGACAATGCCGCATGCATAACTCAGTTGAAGGATGGATACATTAAAGGAGATCGGACGAAGCACATATTGCCAAAGTTCTTTTTCACTCACGACCTACAGAAGGCCGGTGAACTCCAGGTGCTCCAAGTCCGCTCAAGTGACAACTCAGCCGACCTTTTCACAAAGTCGTTTCCAACCTCCACGCTCAAGAAGCTTATGCATCAGATCGACATGCGCCGATTGAAGGACCTTCAGTGATGTTCATTTCAGGGGAAGTAATATGTGATGTACTCTTTTTTCTTGCTTAGGTTTTGTCCCACTGGGGAGTGTTATAAACCATTGAGGTTTGGATGTCCATAACCGGCTCAGTCTATCGGGCGCGATCCGTGGTCTAGTCTCGGCCTGAAGACCAAGTCCTATTAGAGATAAGATTTCCTTTTTCCTAATACCAATATGATTAGTAGAAGTTTTCCTATTCCTTGTGTAAAAGGACAATTTCCTTTTCTCTCCTTGATGTAAGCACTATATAAAGAGACCATTGGTCCTCCATAAAAATACACATAATACAAGTTATTCATAACAATTAAGACTTAATCATGATTTTATAAGGTTAAATTAAGCCATGATATCTCACTCATGTTTGATACATCTGTGTTATTACATTTTTCGTAGTCCAGTTCTCATCATTAATGTTGCGATCCTAAATATGGTTCAGCTTTATTATAAAAGATTAGGTAGTACCTGCGCCATGCGCGTAATAAAAAATATATAAACTATTTTAGTGAATATTATTTTTAAATTATTTGAAATGAGAATAACTTAGTTATGAATATTAGTAATATGTGTTAAAACTTTTTTTAATGATGTATTAATATTTTTTAATAATTTTATATGTGTTAAAAAATTTTTAATGATGTATCATTTAATAAACCAACATTTTTGATATGCAAGTTCCTTAATTGTCGATTAGTGTTGTCTTTTCTAGTGTTGTATGTGGCAGAGACGACTGAGAATATGTCTCACTGGAACTCTTTTTTAGATCATGAGTCTTTTTATTTGTTTGATGGATTGAATAATGTTTTGGGATAATGTGATTTGTATAATTAAATCGCCAGTTTCTTATATTATACGGACAACGCAGATGAAACTCGAATAACTGTATATATCATTGAGTAACACTTATTCGCTACGGTGTACCACTAAGTAGCGGATACTCGGCTGAATAATCAGCTAAACGGAAGAGTTTTAGAACAAGGGACAAGATAATGCGTAATCGTGGCTCTGGATCTAATATCAGCACCTATGAATCTAAGTTTCTAGCTAGTGTCACGCTTTCCACAGGTTCACTGGATGATTTCTTTGGGTTGATTGGTCCTAAAATTTTCAGAATAATTTATTTTAAAATGAAATAAATATAAATTTATTCCTACAACTTTTAGCGAATGGATGGTAAGAAAGCCTCGGATGTACGACTTTATCTGTTTTTTCCATTCACAACCATTCGATTTATCTTTTGCCTTGTAGCCCTCTTTTTTGACCATCACACATTCCATATATTCACCATTAAAATTCGACTTTTATGCGATACAATAAAGCTTTCACAACACATTCACCTCTACTTTTGTTTTTTTTTTTTTTGTTTTCTTAAATTTTAGTTCCCTTGTTTTATCTGTCGCTGGAACCTATATGACTACAAAAAGAAAGTAATTAAAACTACGTGAACATTAAAAATATAAGTGACATTTATTTTGTAAATTTATTATTATTATTTTTATTATATTATGATTCTCTGACAATACTTTTATATACTAGGGATGGTCCGCTCTACGCGCGAGTTTCTTTTATATTATTTTACATTTTTGTTGGATTACTTTTTTTCTATGGTTCTAAGTAGAACTACGTTAGAAAGAGCAGCTTTAGATTTCCAGGACATTTGATTACTGTGGGAGGCTTTGATTTCGATTATATAATGTTTTTACACGGTCCTTGAAAAAATAAACATAGAAGGTTAACAAATCTTATCTATGAGGGATTTCGAACTATATAAACTACTCTTTTATGAAACTCCTATGTATTTTCGAACTATATAAGCTACTCTTTTCGTTTGTCTCTCATCTTCGGACGTAATCTTCATTCAGACAAAATCTTTTGAAGTTAGAGTAGAAAAGGAAACAAACATCTCTGGGCAACTAAGAGATGTTTATTTTACTATTTTTGTAATGCTTTGTTTGATATTTGTCAATTTTCAATGGTATATGCAAATACGATAATTATTGTACATATTAGGTTGGAAATATATAACTTTTTTTACACCAAGATCGAATGCAATTCCAGGTTCTAAGTGCAGCCCACATTAACCAAGAAATGACTAAAAGCTAACATGAACAACGATGTAAACGTACACACATGATTACCATTTGAAGTTGAATACGAACAAAACAAATAATCAAAGCAGAAAATGTTAAGTTTAATAGCACATTCGAATTCGAGAGACACTTAAAACCTCCACATGTAACATTAAAAATTTCTTCTCAAGTACCAGCCGATTACGTCTTCCTTTGCATTGTAGAAAGTAGATTCCGGGGTCCTCGAGAACAACTACATCTACATGTGTCCTTTACTCTCGGCTTTCTTAAATACTCTTGTAGATTTATCTGTGCATGTAAACATGGGATTAACTATTTTCACTAAACACTTTAGTCATAAGGTAATATTGGCATATATGAACGCAGAACGACATACCGAAAGCGAGGAGAGTTTTTCTATTTCTCTCCACCTCCTGTAATTCCAAAAGTCAAGAGCGAGTAGTTGAATCAGTTTTAACTTTTGATAGATTATGGGTTATTTTTTTGTATTAAGCAGAAAAATACATAGAAGATGTAAATGCACAATGTCTTTCTGACCTGAACAATCAGCTGCCATGAATTCCTGACACTTCAGCATCCGACTTGACGCCACCATTTGTTCTACAAACAACCTAGAACGTTAGATTTCCGAAACTAACAATGAACTATATTTTGTATGTGTTTCTTTAACCAGTAAGTGAAAGAGTAATATTCAAAAGAACACTGTAAGGGAATACACAGCTTCTTACACAATCTAACTTCCAGTATAAACTTTTGAAAGATATTAGCTATAGTGAAAATAATGACTTTTCAAGACTGAGACACCGATAGCATCCGTAGAAGTGTTTTATTTCCTTCTGCACTCAGTCACCTATCTAACCCAGAGTAATAAGATGGAAATAATTAATTACAAACAGTAGAAGTATCATGAGGAAAAAAAAAGCTTCTAAGTTTAGCTTTGGCTTAAAAGATTCTCCATCTAAAACATTTAGAATCTGTTCAGAATCACTAACAATACCTTCCGTAAGGATAGCAACAAATACTCCATGTTGTACATCAAAAAGAAGCGAGTAGGTTAAATTACTCTAAACAAAACTAAAATATGAATTATCAGATGTGAAGATGTTTTATGAAGACCCACCTCCGACAAAAAAAAAAAAGATTGTATTATTTGCTGACTAACCTCCATTAGCCTGGTGATTAGTGCACCGTCTCCCTGTTCTTTTCGTTGAATGCTTCAAGAGCTTCTTTGTATTCTCGTTCCTGCATGTAGCGTAAATACACCAGAACCAGATTAAGCATATTAATCCTCGACCAGACACATATTCTGAATACTGGTAAATGGATTTGGTTACATGTATTGGCCTTACCTTTTTCCGAACCATATGACTCAATGGCTTTAATTCTTTGTTGACAGAGTCAATCTTTTTCCTGACCAAAGCAACTCCTTTCTTCATGGGGTCAGCTAAACCTTCAAGTTCCTGATATGCAATTTTGACCATTGAGCTTCTTATTCATCACAAAAACATAACATCACCCAGAAGAGGCAAATGGTTTTTTTTTTTTTTGTCTAAAGGCAAATGGTTCTTTTCATAAAAAGGTAAGAGCTTTGATCCACAGTCAGAGGTCGTTTTTTTACCAAACGGGTATTACAAATCAGGTAACAGCCAGAAACAGTGGAAAAAAAACTAAAAACCCAGATTCTTGATCCACTCACAAGGAACAAATGGTATATTCCACACAAACTTAAGTGACAGAGCAAATTTTTAGCAAATGGGGTCTAGAATTTAATCTGAAAATCTACAAACTTTCACTGTTTAGTAACGTAGAAGTTGAAAAACCCAAGAAAGCAGACTAAAACCAGCTTTTCATGCTATTGGTCAGTTCAATCAGAAGCCGAAGACAAAAGTCCAAGTTTTTTTTCTTTCCCTTGCGGAACAAATCACAGAAAACCCAAAAGAGCAAACATTTTTTTTTTTAATGCAGTTTGTGAGATCTTGAATTTTCCAATACTTGGGGTCTTACAATTTCCTCATAAACATGAAATAAAAGCACATACAGATGCTTTTCCGTATAAAATCTCCCCGTATGCTCAATTTTACATTACAGATGTTTTGTTTTCTATATAAGAAACCAACATTTGAAGCACAATTCTCAGAAAGAGAAAACCAAATATTTAAGATTATGATGAGGATGATGAACATATATACTTCACGGATCAAAGCGAGACGCTTAGTCTCTTCTTCAACACGACCAAGCTAAGCTTGAACGTTGAGTAACAGATCCTTGGGTAACCGTTGACTGTTAGAGAAGAGAAACAAACGTTAAGAGAATGATAATAAAAGAGAATCGTCAAACACTTGTTTTGGGGAACAGGATCTTACATTTTCATCGATGAAGAGCATGTCAATACTCATGAGCTCACCACCTTTCCTAACATTCCTCTCTTCCCAAAACCGCAACAACCGAACCTCCGCAGTGTCCGACGACGACCGCCCTGCACGCAATTGGGAAAGAAGAATATGAGGATTGGCCACGCAAGAATTGGATACTCAAAAATACTACTGTTCTGATTTTGTTCAAACTCGTGAGCTCAATCTTTGGAGAGGGAGTTATTTATAGTCCGATCGGGGAGTAATGGCCACGAAGAGGAAACGTCGTAACAGACAGTGAAGCTTAACATCAGCTTTCAATCTCACGACCTCCGAAATACTCAACACAACCGACAGTGGCGAAAGCGAACTGACTTTATCAAAGGAGCGATATATGCGAAGCCCAACGGCCCAAAAAAAAACCCCGAGATTAACAATTTTGTCTTACATCCACACAGGCCCAAGAGTTAAAATAAAGAAAACCGAGATAAACAATTTTTTTTTACATCCACACAGGCCCAAGTGGCAAAAAAAATCGGAGGTTAAAAATATTATAGATGCCACGTGTCTTTTTTTCTCCAAAGAGAGACACAACTCAACTTTATTATTATAAATAAATTGTTGACATTTTACTTGACAAAAAAGTAATCATTTAAAAAAGCATCATTTACAAATTACGCTACGATACACCAAATAAAGATTGAAATTTTTTATTGTTATAAAATATTTAATATAGAAAATAAAATAAAAACAGCATGTAAACTCTTTACAAAATGGTTTATCATTCAAAATTATTTTTACAACTCAATGAAGTTTCATATGATCTTTTATAAAATATTTTGTGATCCACAAAAATAATATGCACACTTTAAAATAAAGATAATAAATTACATGATTAATCTAGATAATTTGATAATCAATTCACGTATTGAATTTTTTTATTCATATTAATTGAGAAGAGACGAAAATTTTTTTTTGCTTCATATCTCACTCAGATTAATTTAGGGGAAATTAACCAATGAGATTCATCCATTCAGACATGTCATTAAAAACTATTTCATTCTAAAACATAGTCCATTACTACAATCTAAAAATGTTTCCCATTATTTTACAAACAAAATATTAATTCTGCAGCTCATTAACAAATATTTTCAAAATAAACATAAAATTACAACTATATAATAACATGTTGTAATAAATCATAAATCATTGTAGAATAAATCATAATAAACATAAATTAATTTTCAAATATATGTTAATAAATCATTGTAATTTGCATATAAATATTTTAAAAATGTATATACCATAGATTGACTATTATTTTTCTGTAAAAGAAATTCATTTAAATATATTATAAAATAATTTTGTGAATATATAATACCCGAGCCGAGCTCGGGTTATAATTCAGTTTTAAGTGTTTTGGAAACTCTTTGGACATTTGAGTTTGGAATTTTTTGACAATGTAATATAATTTGAATTGGATCTTTATTGGTGGGCCAAAGATGGACATATTCATCTTAAAGCTAAACACTAAGAAATACCAATAATATGTCAAAATCAATTTTTTTAGTTAAAAATAAATTAAAATCATAGTGAAATAGTATAAATTATAGTAAACAACAAATCCTCTAGACAACTTTTTTTGTTTAAAAAAACATATATCCAAATATGAAAAATGGTTTGAAAATATATATACTTATATATCCTTGAGATCATAACTCTAAATTGCAACCTGTAATTCTAATATAATAAGATTATTCAAAAACATTGTCATCTGATTATACCATGTCTTTCAAAACCTTGTCCATCCCTGATATGGAATACGTTTAGTCTCACTACACTTAGCTCCAAGCTTCAGCTATCATTGTAGAACTGAGGTGTCAATCCACACTTGGGACAAAACTAGCACACTAAGAATACAAGTAGATGCTTAATCTAAGCCAAATGGCTAAAATTTCAAGGATTCCACAAGTTCTAATGATTAAAAGAAACTGAAATCAACATAAACAAGAAAAAAAATACAAGAAATAAGAAATAAGATAAGTAATTAAGCATATGATAAAAGCTAAGCCTCGGGTTGAAGGTTATTGGCTTCGTATGATGAAGTGATAACCTATGATGCTAATTCAAGCATTTACTGTTAATTATTTGGCCTAGATATTAGAGTACGCACGTCAATGAATCACTTCTCTTTATTATAATTACAATAGGAAACCTAATATCTCTTCTCTTCTTCCTATATGGTCTTGCTGTTGTGGTTTTGATAATGATGATGATTAATAGGTTCGTTTATATGAATGGTTAAGTAGTGTGAATATGTATCAGGACTTCAGGAGGAGTTCCCTGAGATGAGATGGCTTTTGAATAGTTCAGCGTATATAATAAAGTTTCATATTAAAGTTTCAGCGTATATTATTAGAATATGTTTTGTTTGATTGTGAAATTGTGATGCTCGTATATATAGACTTGTTTATACTCATAGTAAGGGGGTTGTTAATCCTTTTCTTAGTTAATCAATATTTTCTTCTTAGATGTAAAGGGATCTATAATATTAAAATATTGAAATTTGAAGGATTAATATAAATGTAAGGGAAAAATTAGTTGAGAGATTGTGTATGATGTTGCATGTGAACAAATCATTTGTATGGGTTTCCTTTGTCTTCGGCAAAGTGAACGCCTTTTATTTCATATATACAAGAGAAATACTCTCAAATACCACACTTTCATGTTTTTGTGACAAAAATACCATACCAAGATGAAAATGACAAAAATAACATTTATTTAATGGTTTAAAGATAATTAAACTAATAAATTTGGGTTCAAAAGTCATTAATTAGGGTTTAGATTTTGGGTTTTAGGGTTTAAGTTTAAGGGATTGAGAAGAAACATGTGAAAATAAATGTATAATAGTCTTTTTTTTTCTTCAAGATTTTGGGTTTTAGGGTTTAGATTTTGGTGTGGTATTTTTGTCACAAAAACATGAAAGTGTGGTATTTTGAGAATTGCCCTAAAAAAACTAGGAAATAGATAAATAATTATATGTATATATACTGTATATGTGTGTGGATTAATCAACTAATAAAATCTTCATGATGCATTTTTATAATTTCTTTGAAATCAACCCAACAAAGTCTTGAACAGGATTATACGTACTAACAGAACACATAAAATATATCTAATAGTACTTTTAAAACTCAAAAACGATGTCTAGTGAAAATTATCAAGGGGGATTTTGCAAAATGCCTTATTTAAGAATTGATATTTGAAAAATACCCCAGTTTTTTTGGATTTTGAAAAATACACTTTTTATATGTTAAAAGATTATCTTGACCATATTTAAACAAAACATTATTAGATCATTATAAATTAAAAATACAATTCGAAAATAATATTGTTAAGATTGATATTTTATTTTTGTTGCCGATATAAAAAACTTAATTATTTAAAATTATTAATTTTAAAATGGATTAGTATATTTTCAATTTTAAATTTTATATATAAACAAACATAATTATTTTTGGAACCTTATATAAAAAACTTTAATATCCGGGTTATAATCTAACTTCATCAAACAATTGAAAATAATTTTAAAATAAAGTTTTATGATGAAAAATATTAAGATTATAAAATCTAATTATTCACCATGTATGGATCAAGGTTATAAATAATATTTTGGTTCAGAAAAAAAGAGAAATTAACATTTATAAAAAAGAATAAAAGAACTTTTATCATTTTATAATGAAACAAAATCAAAATAAAATTTTAATTTTTCTACATTTTATTATTGAAAATTCATTTTATTTAACTTAATTATAAATTTCATTCTATGATAATTTGGTCATTTCATTTCAGAAAAAGTGTAGTTTTCAAAATCCAAAAAAATCAAGGTATTTTTCAAAACAAAAACTCTTATTAAGGTATTTTCCCAAATTTTCTCTAATAATTATGTGTTGGAATAACTTGTGGTCCAGCATCAGATACACTTTGGCTTTGACCTAGTTATGAATAAAAACAGAATGATTCAACGTTAATTATCGAGATGTTGCACGTATCAGTTCCCAAACAACAACTGCTCCACAAAATCATAGGAAAGAATATACAGGGAACTGGAAGCTTTGAGATTTGAGGAAGCACTTCCAAGTTCATAGAGACATATATATGGAACCAAAAGTGGAGAGGGAAAGTTGCAGATTCTCATAGTCATCACCTGTTTCTTCAAAATCACAATACTCAGACGAACCAGAGGGTTTACGAAGAACCCATGCAGAGTCTGTGTAGTAGCTTAAGTATTTTAAAGAAGAAGAAGAGATCGAGAGAACTCAGGTGCAAGAAGACTCTATTTGTCTTGTTCATTTACTAAATTTCCTGAATTGCTCGTTCTGAAGTGACAGATTGAAACTTTTTTTGATTAAAGTGACACACTGAAACTTGTTGGCAAGTTTTCTCGGATTAACAAGACACGGTTTTTGCGAAATAACAGATAAAGATCAGACATTACAACACCTAATAGTTCAATCAAACGCAGAATAACAATAATTAACCAGAAGGTCAATGCAATCTCTTGCCGCCCACAAAGCTACTGAACCGATGCAGAGCTCGTGAGGGCTGCGTGTATGGAACTGCCTGACCCGCTCCTCTAACAGTCGCAAATGTCAGAGGTCTCCATACTCGATGACCCAGCCACCAACCTATAGTCACAAAAAACAATTGTTATCATTTTAAAGAAATTAGCATGCAAGATGCAAACTTTGATTTGTGATTTACACCCAAAAAAAAAATTTTGACTCGTGAAAGAAGCTAACTTGCCCTTTGTGGAACCAAGCTCCATACGGTGCTGTGATCTGAAGTTGAGATCGTGGGCAAGTTCACGTACGAGAGTTCTTGAACCAAGAAGTGGAATTACAGAATCTTGATCGCCACTGCAAATTTTTCACAAAAGCATAGGTGTTTTAGCTAACAGAATACATGAAGAAAGAAAGAAGATAACAAATTATGAATCTTTTATAACCTGAAGATCATTAGAGGAATTTTCTTCTGTATGATTCTCTTAAGAACCGGACATCGGTGCCACTGTAATTTAAGAAAACAGTAAATAGGGAAAAAGTAAACAATTAGGTATACTATTATAGTTAACTAAAATATCAATGGAACTTAAAAGAGAAAGTTTTTAGAACAAACTTACTTGCTACACACCCACCATTTGTCCGGTAGATGAGTACGGTTTGCATGAAGAGCTTTTTGCACCTTTGGGAGATTGAAATAGAAGCTTCTCTCGTACGTGATGCACACGTCAACTCCGAAACCTATCTTGGTAACATGAAAAAAAAACAAATATTTTTTTCCAAAAAATGAACTAACAAATCATGAAAACGTTTTCGTTTAGTGGAAGAAAAGGAAAGGTTACGATTACCATTTTTCTGAGCCTCAATTCTTGCTGGACTATTGACGGGTAGCACTGGTCGAGGGGGACGTCAAAATTATGGACATATTTGCTGATGCTGATCCCAACTTCGACCATGGAATCCTTGCAGGACTTGCTCACATTGGTGAAGTTGCATCCAGTGTTGATTGTGTGCTGCAGTTCATCAGAGATCAACCCATGTGACCATAAGAACTCAAACATTGCTGCAAAATCCGTATCAAGCCTCAAAAGCGGATTACCAATCTGAAAAAAAGGAATGAATCAAACAGAGAAACAAAGAGAGAATCAATGAAACGTAAAAGAAGAAAGTTTAAGTTTCTTGTTGCTTACTGCAATGCCTTTGAGGTTGAATTTGAAACCAGTTGATGAAGAGTGTGAATTGTAGTTGAGTATCTTTTCAGCTAATTGAGGTACGTAATGTCCTGCGTAGCTTTCACCAGTGAGAAAGAGATCACAAGATTTCAACTATGGGAACTTTTCAATCCATCTCAATAAGAACACTAGCATATCGTTTGCTGTTTCAAATTACACAAAAACACATATCTCAAGAATCAACCGTTTAGATTTTTGATAAAAAAAACAGTTGGAGATTTTCCGATTATTATTTTTACCGGTAGATTCGTCTCTGGTGTTGTAATCGGAGCTACGGTTAGAGTAAGACCATCCTACACTATCTGGTGAATCAACAAATAGCAGATTCGAGACTATATACAACAAGAGAAACAATAACATTATCAGAATGTAAAAAAGCAATCAACCAGCCACTATTTCTTTGTCATTAAGTTATATACCAAAGGTATTAAAACCTCTGTTCCAAGACATGGAGTTAACTCGGAGGCCACGACCATCTCTTGTACCTAACTCAGTGAAAACTCCTCCACCTACCGTAGAACAACCTGGACCTGCAATTACTATACTTAAATTTAAGATTCAAATCCACTATAATCACACAGCTTAAACTAGGCCTATAGGCATAATTACCAAACCGAACCCAAGTTCCACTCAGTCAATCTTAACATGAACCATATCGAAAATTTTCATCACCGCATGGAATCCAAATTCTATAATCCAGTTAAGTCCGATAAGATTTACCTTGAAATCAAACAAAACTGAAATTCTGAACCGAGTGTTCCGGTTGGTTAACCCTAGAAATTTAAACTTATGAATTATGCAGAAAGTTGAGATCGATTTTGAAAGTACCTCCATTGAGCCAAAGGGTCAAGGGTTTATTGTTGGATTCGTTGACAACCTCGACAAAGTAATCGAAAAGACTCCGTCCAGCTTCCACGTCCACGTCAACATATCCCTAGAACTGTCTGAAACTAACCTTTGGTTGGTTAGGTAGCTTCATGACAATATCTTCTTCCCGGAATGCTTCTGTGAAATGTCGGTTAAACCCTCCCAACCACAGCATTGTCACTACCATCATCACCATAGCCACGGCTTGCAACCATTTAAATTTCGCCACTGTTCACAGTAACTTTCAGATATTATTGTCGTGTTAATCTGCAGGAATTAATAGAGAGATGACTACCAGAAAAGTCAAACAAACCATAGAGTATCAAGCAGATTAACACGACAATTATGTCGTTAGAAACTGGCCAAGTATGCTCAGAGAATGAACAAACAAACCAACATACTATATTTGGATTTCTCACATACAACCCATTAAATCATCCAAAAGTATTGAGTATCAAGCAAGTCAACGTTTTGAGACGGTTCCTTTTGAGACTTGAGATAAAGTACACAAGTTCAAATTTCGCCACACACACACAAAAAAAAAAACTTTCACAGCAGCAAATAAATAAATTACCTTTGTGTAGGTTTAGAAACTGAATACTTTATTAGGAAGATGATTACAAATATATATAGTTACAGAGAAGGGAAGTAGGTTAAGCTAACTAATAATTAATTACATTAGAAGTCCTTAGTGTAATATACATTTATACTCTACACACCCTCTCAAGATGGAGGTACCTTGGCGACTCCAATCTTGAAACACACTTGTTGGAATAGAGCTCTTGTCAACGGTTTGCTTAGAGCATTCCCTAGTTGACCACGCGAGGAAAAATGTTGTACTCGAAGAGTGACGTTTTGAATCTGTCCACGCACAAAGTGATAGTCAAGAGCTATGTGTTTAATCCGGGAATGGAACACTGGATTCGTAGAAAGATATATTGACCCCCATATTATCACAGTAGAGAACCGGGGATCGCGGCAGCTCAATACGAAGTTCTGTTAGAAGATTGCAAATCCACCGTGTTTCAGCAGCAGCATTGGCGATGGCCCTGTATTCCACTTCTGTAGAAGAGCATGCAACACTCGTATGCTTCTTTGAAGACCAGGAAATAGCTTGATTTCCAAGATAGATAACATAGGCATTCGTAGAGATGAAGTCGTCAATGTCACCTGCCAAATCAGCATCAGAAAAACCATGTAAAACATGAGGATTATTGCGATGAAGGAAGAAGCCATGACTCATTGTGCCCACAAGATAGCGCAGAATTCGTTTGGCAGCCTGCCTGTGATCATATGTGGGTTGATGCATGAACTGTGAGAGTTTGTTGACGGCGAAGGAGATGTCGGGTCTTGTGAGGGAGAGATATTGAAGACTTCCCAACACCATCCGGAATTGAGAGGCATCTTTGAGAACTGTGCCAGTAGTGAGACCAAGTTTGGGAGTCGCTTGCATCAGCATAGATACAGACTTAGCCTCGAGCATGTTGGTCTTGACAAGTAAATCATAGATGTAATTCGTTGCATCATGTGAAGACCTTGTGGTGTGCAAGTGAATTCTGTACCGAGAAAGTAGTGAACATCACCTTGATCCTTGAGAGAGAAGCGAGAGGAGAAGGCATCGATGACCTTCGAAACCGCAACAGTGTTGTTTCCTGTAACAATTATGTCATCCACATATACCAAGACATAAACCAGAATTAAGCCACGATCATAGACAAATAAGGAGACATCAGCGAGGTTGTTGACAAAGCCAGTGCTGAGAAGAAAATTCTTGAGTTCGAGATACTAAGCCCGATGAGCCTGTTTAAGTCCATAAATGGCTTTATGGAGACGACATACATAGTCAGGGCGATCGGGATCAACAAAGCCAGGAGGCTGGTTCATGTATACTTCTTCTTCAAGGGTGCCTTGCAGGAAGGCTTGATTGATATCCAACTGCCGAATAGGCCATGAGTTGCTCACTGCTTCTCCAAGAACAAGACGAATAGTAACCGCTTTGATAATTGGGCTAAGATTTTCCTTATAGTCTAGATCATATTGTTGTTGGAAGTCTTTGGCGACAAGTCTGGCTTTGTGTTTATCAAGCGTGCCATCAGGAAGACGAGGCTGGACCAGTAGGCCTTTCATTGGTGGAGTTGGTTGGGTTGGGTTAGTTGGTTGATTCAGGATAAGTGTTTGACCAGTGGGTCTTTGGGAAGAAGAAGAGGAGGAAGAAGAAGAAGAAGAATACCTGAGGTGTCGTGGAGGTAGCAGGCGTGGCGTTGTCGAGGTGAGGATCTGGGCTTGGGGACTGAGGCAGAACCACTGGTATCACTGAAAGAGGAATGACAGTTGATGGTGACGAAACAGACATATCTGGTTCCGTTAAGGGGAGGTATGTTCTGGTGTTGAAAAGAGAAAGTGTTCTTGTCGAAGACATCATGACGAGACATAAAGTTCTCTCTCATTTTTCGTTACCTGTTGCTCCTTCCAATAAGACACCATCTCTTTGCTCTTCTTGTCAAATCAATAAAAGTCATAAATTAGCTTTTTATCAAACCTCTCTTTCCACACAACGACCACTTCAAATCATTTTCAGTGATGTTTGGACTTCTCCAGTTACGAAACTTGATAAAAGCCCACTTGATAAAAGCAAATACTATGTCCTTTTCGTTGATCATTACTCTCGTTATACTTGGCTTTATATGACCCACAAATCCCAAGTAAAACAAATCTTTCAAGCCTTCAAGCCCCTGGTTGAAAACCACTTCCAACTAAAAATTGGGAAACTGTTCACTGATAAGGGAGGCGAGTTTGTGGCTTTACGGCCCTTCCTCACGGAGCACGGAATCACGCACTTAACATCACTCCCACACACCCCAGAGCACAATGGTCTGTCTGAGAGAAAACACAGGCATGTAGTCGAAACTGGTCTGACCTTGCTCTCCAATGCGTCAATGCCCAAAGAGTACTGGCCCTATGCTCTTACGACGGCTGTCTACATGATTAACAGGTTACCAACACCAACTCTTCAGAACAGTTCTCCATACATTGTCCTGTTTGGTCTCCCTCCAAATTATGAGAAGCTTCGTATCTTTGGGAGTTGCTGTTATCCCTGGCTCAGACCGTATAATCGACATAAGATGGAAGATTGATTTAACCAATGTGGGACGTTTTAAAGTCCCTTCCTTCAGCCGGCGGCGGCCAGACCTAATAGGCGGCGGCCCATATGCTCCTCTTTCTTCCGATCCGGCCCGCTTGTCTTGATACAGCACAGCTTGTCTTTTTGCCTCCTAATTCGATTTTCCTTGATTTAGGGCATTGATTCTGGTTTATTTTAAGTAAACTCCTCGATGTTTTTAGATATTCAGAATGGCGTGGAGTTTCTTCGTAAACAGCACGATGTTTTTAGGGAGGACGAAATCGAGGCCCAATGGTCGGAAAAGGGCAGATTAAGGCCGGCCCGGGAAGATGTGATCCGGCCGAGTCGTGGTCGACGTCCTAGTCTGGTAAGCGATCTTGGTTGAGAGGATATGCAGAGATTTGTCTTGAGAGGCCCGTAAAGAGTTTGGTTCATCCGCCGGGCGAATGCCAAGAGCTCGACCCGTGCGGGTGTTTGGGCCCATTTCGAGGGCTTGTTGCCGGGACATGAGACGTTTATCTGTAATGGAGGCCTCGAACTCGTCGATTCTGCTTGCCTTTTTCTCTGACTTGGTGCTTTCGTCCTCTTTCTTGCGCTTCGTGTTCTCTCTCTGTGGGATGGTTGGATTCCGGAGTTTGTGCTCAGCCAGAAAGAAAATCCGGGCTTCCTTTTGGTTTCCCCAGATAGTCTTGACTTCGCTCGGGGTCGGGAACTTCAAACAGAGGTGGTACGTCGATTGGATTGTCCGCATCTAGTTGATACAAGGGGTCCCCATGATTACGTTGTAACCGGGAGTTGCATAGTCCCGTCCGTCATCGTGACCTCACCGGAGAATCCAGTTAGCGATATGGGGTTTCGTTTTACTTTCGATACGTCGAATTTTATTCTTTTAAGTGTCTCCCTGAAATATGACATCCACCGAACTTCTGGTAACGATCAAGACTCGGGACACATCATAGTCGTTGATGTCATGTTCCACCACCAATTGGTCATCGTGAGGTTGCTCAAGGCCTTCGATTTATTTTTCATTGAAGCCTATCCGATCATCATTTTCGGTGATGGGGGTCTGCGGGTTCGACTCTTTGTCTCCCCTTCTCAGGAATGCCTTTATCGAGGCTATCGTGTCCCGGCAGTATTGGGATCCTCCGATGATCATGTGGATCCTTCTCCGGTTCGCAGCGGGATCGTCCCCGTTCAGCCCCCTTCCTCGCTTGGGCGCTTCCTCCAGCGGTCTCTCGGGACGCTCCTGGTTAGGTCGCGCTCCTGGGGCTTCGGCGTCTTCTTCGGCCGCTCCGAGACTCTCCAAGGTTATGTCGTTTCCGAGCTCCCCGGCTAGTAACTTCGCCGCGAGTCTTCTCTCGATCGTCCTGAAATGTTCAGTTACATGTCCTCTGGCTTTGTGGAAGGTGCAAAAGGCATTTTTGTTATAGCCCATCCGGGTCCAGGTGATCCACGATCCTTTGCTGCGCCTGTCGAATGGTCTTCCCTTATTTATCTGATAGTTGTGTGCTCCGCCTGGGTCGGGCTCTTCGTCTCTGCTGCTTCGTTTGCTCTTTCTTTCGGTCGGGATGTTTGAAGGCTGCGCTGGACTTTTCGATGATTTCAGCGGTTGGTGTCTTTTGCTCAAGGCCTTCATGTCCTCTTCGTGAATCACGAAGTTCGAAGCGCGGTGGAGAGCGTCTTGGATGGTAACTGGCGTGTTGATGATGATTTCTTTCTGGAAGCTTGAGGGATACCGTAGGTACTTTTTCAGGGCATTGTCGCTTAGGCCGTCGATCTTCGACATGATAACTTTGAACCTCTCGATAAATCCCGGAGGCTTTCTTCCCGTCCTTATGATAGTGAGTAGAGGTCCTCGTCGGACGTTGAGCGGCTTATGAAAAGTGAGTAATGCTTTAAGAAAGCCGAAGATAGTTGCTAGAAGTCGTCGATCGAGTGACCTCTCCAACCGTGAGAACCACGATAGGGCCATTCCTTTCAAATGTTCGACAACAGGAGATAGAAACCAGCATTTTTTCTTCGGGCTTGAACTTGGTCCGACTCGTTGCAATATTGAAAGCCGTCATATGCGCCTTCAGGTCCGTCGTCCCGTCGTAGAAAAGGATTCGGAGTTTGTCGGGGTCAGCGAGTCTCACGCTCGTGATCCTCGAAGTGAAGGGGATCTTCTGGGTCTCCTCCAAGACTCGGTCGATCTCGGGGGCCGCGCTGGTCGCCTTGTGGACTTGTGATCTTACTCCTCTCATTTGGATTGCCGTAAGCTCTAGTTGGGCGCGAAGTTCGTCCATTTCCCTCTTCCGGCCAGCCGACCGGTTCATTCGATCTGTCCGACCCGCTCTCTCCCGCTCTTCGCCTCTTATTCACTGGTTGACCAAGAGAATGTTTTCTTCTTCTTCGGTGATGTCTCTTTCCTCTTCGTTCGTATCGTCCTCGTCTTCGCTGTCCGTTCCTATTGTGACTTCTCCGTAGGTTACCGTTGAAGCCGGTTGTTCGATTCTTTGTCTTGTTGCGCTTTTTCGTTGCACTGGCAGGTACTGACAGTTCCGTCCTTGTTCCGGCGGGGGTCTGCTCGCTAGGATTCTGCCTTCCGGGAGTGTTTGTCAGCTGTGAGAAACTGAGGCGTCTTCTTCCGAGCGGTTGGGGGCCTTGCGCCAATTCGCGGATGGCCGCCATTTCCTACGCTGCTGCTCTTTCCTGTCTGTCCTGTTGCTCTACGAGTCCGACTAGCTTGGCCCTCAGTTCGCCGATTGCTAATATGTCTTCGATTAGGCCGGCCGCTCCGGTGTAGCTCGTTCTGGCTGTGGTTGCTGCGGCTGCGGCTGTTCCAGCTACGGTTGCTCCGGTTCCACCTGGTGCGGCAGTGACAACTCCTGCTGCGCCGTCCCGGTCCCTGTTGCTCCGGCTCTGGTTACTCCTGCGGCGGTCCCTCCGGCCGGCTGGTTGTTAGTGTCATTGATCCTTCTTCCCGTAGTCATGGTATTCTCTTTCGTATCTTCTCGTTCTTAGAGAAAGAATATTTCTCGTCCCCACAGACGGCGGCAAACTGTGAGAGCCGAAATTCACTGTCAAAACTTATAAATTATGGGGATCCAAAAATTCTATTTTATAAGAACTAAATGACTGAAATAGTAAAAAGATGAAAAGTTGATTTTATTATATATTTTTCTGAAGTACAAGAATATTTGTGAATGCTTAATGTCTTATATCACAAAAGCTCTTGCACTTGAATTGGGATGCCTTGAAAGTGAATACAGAGATGCTTATTTATACTAGAGAGTCTAGGGTCTCAAAGATCGATATAAGCAATGTGAAACGTTTTAAAGTCCCTTCCTTCAGCCGCCGGTGGCCAGACCTAATGGGCGGCAGCCCATCTGCTCCTCTTCCTTCCGATCCGGCCCGCTTGTCTTGATTCAGCCCAGCTTGTCTTTTTGCCTCCTTATTCGATTTTCCTTGGGTTAGGGCCTTGATTCCGGTTTATTTTAAGTGAACTCCTCAATGTTTTTAGATGTTCAGAAAGGCGTGGAGTTTCTTCTTAAACGGCACGATGTTTTTAAGGAGGACGAAGTCGAGGCCTAATGGTCGGAAAAGGGCGGATTAAGGCGGGCCCGGGATGATGTGATCTGGCCGAGTCATGGTCGACGTCCTAGTCTGGTAAGCGATCTTGGCTGAGAGGATATGCAGAGATTCGTCTTGAGAGGCCCGTAAAGAGTTTGATTCATCCGCCGGGCCGAATGCCAAGAGCTCGACCCGTGCGGGCGTTTGGGCCCATTTCGAGGGCTTGTTGCCGGGACATGAGACGTTTATCTGTAATTTCGGCTTTTTGTCCTATCAATCTCCGAGGAGGAGATTTTGACCCCAACAGTGAATGAGGATTTGACTCATATGGTCAATAATTTCCTCATCCACTGTGTCATTGCACCGGGTTTAAATGAGACAAACATATGTCTCATTCCGAAAAAAAGATAAACCAAAAGAGATGAGCCAGTTTAGGCCGATAAGTTTCTGTAACGTATGTTATAAGATAATCTCCAAACTCCTATGCCAACGTCTGAAAAAGGTTCTCCCATCCCTGATCTCAGAAACCCAATCGGCCTTTGTCGCAGGGAGACAGATAACGGATAACATCTTGATTGCTCAGGAGATGTTCCACGCTCTCCGGACGCACTCGGGAGCTAGGACTTGAGTAAGGCCTATGATAGGGTGGAATGGAATTTTGTTGAAGCGGTTATGATGAAGATGGGATTTCCGGAAACATGGATTGCCTGGATCATGCGATGTATTCAATCGGTGTCATACCACGTTTTGATCAATGGAGACCCTCGTGGGAATATCATACCCCAAAGAGGCTTGAGACAAGGGGATCCTCTATCCCCTTTAATCTTTATTATGTGTACGGAGGCGCTCGTTGCCTTGCTCGAGTCAGCAGAAGATAATAGTAAGAATACCGGGATGCAGGTCGCCTGCGGAAGTCCATTAGTATCTCACCTTCTTTTCTCTGATGATAGCCTGTTCTTCTGCAAGGCGGAGTCCCATGAATGTAATGAAGTGCTCATAATTCTCCAAGTGTATGGAAACGCATCAGGACAATGCATAAATTTCGAAAAATCGTCCATACTGTTTGGTAAGTGGATTTTAGGACCATTAAAAGATGAGATTAAAATTGCCCTATGCATCCAGAGTGAAGGCGGTATGGGGACATACCTGGGCATCCCTGAAGATATCAGTGGCTCAAAATGCAAACTTTTTGCATTCCTAAAAGATAGACTGCAAGGGAGGGTAAATGGATGGTCGGCTAAGTGGCTATCTAAGGGTGGGAAGGAAGTTCTTATTAAAGCGGTGGCCTTAGCTCTCCCAACTTACGTCATGTTTAGCTTCCTTCTCCCCTTAGACGTTTGCGACAAACTCGCTAGCGATATTGCTAGGTTTTGGGGAAGTTTGGTTCCCAATAAAAGGGAAATGCACTGGACCAAATGGGAAAATCTTTGTTTACCCAGAGAAGAAGGTGGCATCGGATTCAAAGCCATTTATGAATTTAATCTGGCACTTCTCGCCAAGCAGATGTGGCGCCTACTCCACTTTCCAGACTCTCTTCTGGCGAGGTTAATGATTTTACATTAGTTGGACTTCTAATTATTGTCAGCATAATCAAAAGAATAAAATTATTGAGTTTTAGAAGATAAATTTAAGTATATGTATAATGAAAATAAAATTATTTTGTTTATAATGAAGATAAAATTATTTTGTTTATTAAAAGGATTCATCATGAAAAAAAAAATTAATGATGTGCGTTGTGCCTAGCGAGATTCCGAACAAGGCTAAAATCTATTGTTATTGGTTTGATGATTCTTCAGTTCTATCCAAAATCCATTGTTATTCAAAAGTTTGGTATTTAAAGATCCTATGATTTCATTAATGGGGTGCTAGTGAGAATTGGATTTTTGATGATTGTTAAAAAAATTAGATTATATAGTTATTGGTTTATAAATTTTGATATTTTTACTAAAATCTATTGTTATTGGTTTGATGCTTCTTTAATTCCATTCACAATACATTGTTATTCAAAAAGTTTTGTTTTTAAAGATTCTATGATTTCCTAAAATCTGGTGTTATTGGAACGTGGATTATAAACAATTTAACTTAGCAAACAAAATTTTATGAATATAATCTATATAGCTTACATTCTTAAAATCATTATTGTACAGATATTTCTAATGATTTCATAAATATACAAATTATTTATTACTCTTTATAAATTTAACAAATCTCTTAACTTCTAAAATCAATCAACTCTCTATAAATTTAACTTCCAGTAACCCCTCCAAAATCTGGTGCTATTGGGACTTGGATTTTAAACAATTTAACTCATTAAACAAAACTTTGGAAATATCATCTATATATCTTAGATTCTTAAAATCATTATTGTAAGAATATTTCCAAAGATTTCCAAAGATTTCCTAAATATACAAAACTTTTTATTATTCTTTACAAATTTAACAAATCTCTTAACATCTAAAATCAAACAATTCTCTATAACTCTAACTCCCAATAACTCTATGTAGTTCAGGAAATTTGGGAGTCTCATCAAATCTAAGATTAATTTAGCATGTCTAGTCTCCTTTTTGGGGTTAGAATTTTCTACGAAATTGATTTAGTCTACTTGCCCAGTACTGTTATGTTGGAACTCGTTTTTGACAACGTGGTGTGGACCATTTTTTTGGGTGAATTTTTCGATGGAAACGTATATCGGAAGAATTTGGGCCCTATGTAGTAGTGTTGTCATGTGTCAAAATCCAAGTTGTTTTTGAATGAGAAATGAAGGTCTTAAGTGGAAAGAGAGATATCTGGACCGGACTTGAATCTAGGGTCTCGCGATTTGACATATGGGTCTGCGGTATAAAAGACTGATCATCTTTTACCAAAAATCATTTGTAAATTCTATTGTTGAATAAGTCAACATAAATATCTCTTTTAATTATTTTTGTAACTCCAAATTCAATTGTGGCTATAAGTGGAGAATCAATTCTCATTATGGTCAATTTTCCTCTTTATGGCATAAGTTTGACTTGGTTTTTGGTTTAAATACTAAAACATCAACTCATTCCTCAAATATTCTATATAGACAACAATTCCTTGCAATTCTTTTTCTATCTTTTTCTCTTTATATTTCTTTCGTTTTTCCTGTGAGTACAACACAGAAAAAGGTTCGACAGGTTCTGTTCTTAAGTGATGGAAGACAGAAACATGCAAATGTATCATGAGATTTTTGAACGCCATGCAAACTCTCACACTACGGTGCATTTACAGAATGAAGGAAAGAGTGTCTCGCCTCTGCAAATCTATTTTTCTCTATCCAAATTATTGTGTCGGTATTTTTTATGTAATTTATCGATTTATTTTATCCAAATACTTTAAGTTTGCCATATTGTAGAATTGCATTCCTACATGTTATTGGCTTTGATTGGTGATGACTGTTGCTTTCGGCTTTTGCTTTAGATTTTGGCTGTAGAAAATTTGGATTTAGAAACTGTGGCCTTTTAGTTAAAGCCTCAAAATATAACTTTAGAAAAACATGAACAAAATAGGACCTTTTAAAAAATGGCATTGAAGGTTTTAGAGAAAAATTTAAGTGGTGTGAAGCGTAAAACAGTGATTGGTAAAATTTTGACTTTCATGAAACATTTAAGTGGTTTAAAGCTTTTAAAACAAAAATACCAATCACTACCATTGATTATTCTTCGATCTATCAAGCCAAATGTTTTTCAAAAATCAAAGCTTTGGTCGAAACTTGGTTAGTGTTTAGTTTAAGTTCCATTGTTTATTGTTGCTTGCATAACTACTAAGTTTTCGATTTTTCATAAGATCACACTGATTGAAAACTTCTTAGATACTTTTATATACTTTAGTCACCACTTTTCTTCTTTTTAATGGTTTGATACTCTTTTTAAAACTAATATAATCAAATTATTGTAAAATATTAATATATTTCTTTTTTGAGATATTTTTTGGGTATCTCACCAATGAAGTTGCTTTTGCTTTCTTCTCGATTATTTCATTCTCTTTTGCAGTTGTCTATGTTTGCTTGCATTATAATAATCTAAATAATGCAGATTCGTGAATCATTTCTTCAACTTTAGAAATGAGGTTTTTTTCTTGTTTTTAATGGGCTTTTATATTGAATTTTTTTTTTGGGTTTTTAGGTTACAAAGTTACAGAAATCAAAGAAAAGAACAAACATACAAGCCAATAACCCATTAATATGGACCTGGTTTGAACACAAAACCATAAACAATAAATCTACAAAACCAGAAGTAAACCGGAAACCACAAACCCTAATCGCCTAACCCCAAATTTTAGCATATTATCTATTAATTATTATAAACTAGATTAGGACCCGCATGATACGCGGGTGTAAAAAAATATTTGAAATTTAAAATTGATAACAACATGACATATTTATTTTAGATCCTAGATTAAAATTTGCGTTAAATTATTTAAAAACTACATTTTATAACTCGCACTCGAGAAATTCGAGAAACAAGTAGAAACAATTTTTCTAAATAAACAAAATATTATATTACTTCTTGACCCAAAAATATTATATTACTTAGCAAATATTTTAATGAATTAAATATAGAAAATTTTCAAATTTCTAAATCTTAAAAGTGAAAACAGTTTTATGTTAAAACTTAAATTTGTTCATATATAATCATACAAAATAATATTGTTATTATGATTAATCATTTTAAACCAGAATTACTTGAACTTCGCCACAGTTTATTAAAAAACAAAACTGATTGTCATTTTCTAATTTATAAAACATATTTTTTTATTTCTTTATAAAACATATTTTTTCTTTGTTTATCGAAAAAGCTGAATATAATGTTTCTTTTATTTAATTAGAAAAATAAATCTATTACATGTCAAAATTTGATTGACTCACTCAACATATTTTATGACTTTGTAAATTATGAAAAAGCTAAGTTCTTTATATAGACATATTCCAATGTATAAAAAAATTCCAATGGCAGAATTTTAGGTTTTTTCATGTTGTCAAAGAGTTGAACAATGGTTTTTTCGTGTTGTCAAAGAGTTGAACTTTTTTTCTTTCGAGATTATATAGAAAATAGAGTGAAAAACCCATAATCAGAGAATTCGTTAAAGCGAATGATGACCGTAACGGATTTCGGCTCAATCTGAAGGAAATTATGCGGAAGCATTACAGAATTATTATGAAGCTATGCGACTAGAAATTGACCCCTATGATCGAAGTTCTGTGAAGTACAGCAATTATTAGGAAACAATCGAGTTAGAGCTGTAGCTTTCATAAATATTTGCAAGATTTTTAAAAATTAATAATCTTTTTTCTTAATTTTTACTTTGTGTTGATTATATATCTTTTTTTTGTTGAAAGACTTAAAATCCTTTTCTTTTTTAAAAAAATATTTATCTTTAAAACTAACTGAACAATGAATATTATTGTATAGTTTCCTTTTTAATTTAGAGATTTCATTATCTTTATTTCCTTTAGTTTTTGTTTTTAAAAAAAATTCACAATAAATAGTTTTCTATGTTTTCCTTTTGCTTCAGAATTCAAAATCTTTTTTTCTATAATTCTGTTTTTGCTTCAGATTTTGTTTTCTGAAATATGATATTAATATTTTTCTCTATTTGACACATGTTAAAATAACTCAATTATTACTTCTTCTTTTTTTCTTTTTCCGATTCTTTTTGTTTAAGAAAAAACTAATTATTAGACATTTATAAAAGTAATAGTTAGTAATTATTTTCAACTTGTAAATCATTGAAATTCAGCTACAGTTTATAAAAAAACTGATTATAATTTTCCTGATTTTTTTTTACATTCGGATCATTTTTTTATTGACAAAAACTGATTATAACTTGTCTTTTTTATTTGAAAACTAAAATTATTACATGTCAAAATTAGATTGAATCACTCAACATATTTTATGATCTTGTAAATTATGAAAAATCTAAGTTTTTTAAATAGACATTATAAATATTTGCAAGCTTTTAAAAAAGGTAACAATTTTTTCTTAGTTTTTCTTTTACATTGATTATATTTCTTTTTTTTGTTGAAAGGCTTAAAATCCTTTTTTAAATAAAATATTAATAAATCTATTTCTTTAGTTATCTTTAAAATTAACCAAATAATAAATATTTTTTGTATAGTTTCTTTTTTAATTTAGAGATTTCAATATGTCTATTTTCTTTAGCTTTTTAAAAATGAATCGCACAATGAATATCTTTTTATGTTTTCCTTTTTTCTTTAGAATTGAAATTACTTTTTTAAAATAATTCCCTTTTTTGTTTAGAATATTTTTCCTAAAATATAATATTAATCTTTTCTTCTATTTGACACATGTCAAAATCCTAAAATAAGAAAATGTCACATGGCATAATCTTGTTAATTACTAACTTTGAAAACCATCTAATTCTGAAGCAAGCTTTTAAAAAATTAATAATATTTTTCTTAATTTTTCCTTTTATTGATTATATTTATTTTTTCTGTTGAAACACTCTATTTAATGTTGGTCAAAGATCACGTTTTCATCATTGGACGGTGAACACATTTTAATTAATGGACGGTGCAAATAAACAAAGTCAAAAAATTTGCTTGGGTGATTTTTTCAACAATGGTGTCTCAAACCAAACCCCAAAACCTCTATAAATACCACCCTAAGATGAAGAAGCAATCCATCCCAAAACAAAAAGAAGAGAGAAAGAAGAGAGAAGAAGAGAGAAAGAAGAGAAGAAGAGAGAACGTGAGAGAGAGAGAAAAAAAAAAAGTTTTTTTTTCTTTTGAGAAAATTAAGTAAAATTTTCTCGGAGTGTTCTCGGTTTTGGGTGTGAGTTGAGAGCTTGTAAAAATTTCTTGGTCGATAATAAAAAGATCTGTAGCAGGTCCGGAGACGTAGGCAAGATTGGCCGAACTCCGTTAACAAATTCGTGTGTATCTTCCCGCTCCCACAAATTCTGGTCTTTTTCCGCAAAAGATTTGACCGCGTATTTCCTAACAACTGGTATCAGAGCCTGAGTTACGGTAATCAGTCATTTTTTTGGAGTTACTGTTCACGAGGAACAGTACTATTCACGCATGCAAAACACTGTTCACGTGTGCATGCAATCACTGTTCACGTAAATAGTGAATTTCGTGAATAGTGAATTTTGTCGGTAACATCGGTTTGTCGACGGAGGTGTTTTCAACACGGTTTTTCCAGAAACGATGGGAGGCGAAGACGGTTCGGCACGCAGTATCGTGAAATTTGACGGTACAGATTATGCATTTTGGAGAATGCAAATTGAAGATTATATGTACGGAAATAAGCTTCATCAACCACTGAGCAAGAAGCCTGAGAAGATGGATCAGGATGAGTGGGAGCTCCTTGACAGACAAGTTCTGGGTGTTATAAGGCTAACACTGTCGAAGAACGTTGCTCACAACGTTGCGAAGGAGAAGACCACAGAAGGGCTCATGAAAGTTCTCTCGGATATGTATGAGAAACCTTCGGCAATAACAAGGTATTTCTCATGAAGAAACTCTTTCATTTGAAGATGGAAGAAGGTGGCCTGGTTGCTGCACATGTGAACGAGTTCAACACAATTGTCAACCAACTGTCATCGGTTGAAATAGAGTTTGATGACGAAGTGCGAGCATTGATTTTGCTGGCATCTCTGCCAAATAGTTGGGAGCCAATGAGGGCAGCGGTTAGTAATTCTGTGGGTACTCAAAAGCTTAAATTCAATGATGTTAGAGATCGTATCCTTGCTGAGGAAGTTCGCATGATAGATTCTGGTGAAGCATCAACGAGCTCTGCTTTCAATGTGGAAAACAGAGGCAGAGACCAAGACAGAAGTAACCGGAGAAATGGCAGATCGAAGTCAAGGAATGGACAGGGTCAGTCCAAATTCAGACAGCCTGCAGAGTGCTGGAATTGTGGAAAGACAGGCCACATTAAGAAGAATTGTCGGGCACCACCGAAGAAGGAAGACAACAAGAGAGGCGGAGCTAATGCAGTGACACATGAAATTGCGGATGCATTAGTGGTATCAATTGATTCCCCGATGAATAGTGAAGCTTGTGATGCAGCTGCAAATACCACCAAAGCATCAATCTCCTATGTCGATAGCCCAATCGATTCATGGGTGCTTGACTCAGGAGCGTCATTCCACACCACACCGCACCATAGCATCATGGAGAATTATGTTACGGGAAATTATGGAAAGGTATATCTTGCTGATGGATTACCTTTGGACATAGTTGGTATTGGAGATATCAACCTGAAGATGTCAGACGGACGTGTGTGGAAAATTACAAAGGTTAGACATGTGCCAAAGTTGATGCGAAATCTGATTTCAGTAGGTCAACTTGATGATACGGGGCACGATGTCAACTTTGGTGGTGGATCCTGGAGGGTCAGGAAAGGTTCAATGGTGGTTGCTAGAGGTCATAAAAGAGGCACTCTTTATATGACGATGAGTTATCAAGACACTGTTGCTGTTGTCGAGAATGCCAAACAAACCAAGTTGTGGCATTGTAGGTTGGGGCATATGAGTGAGAAAGGGATGAAACTCATGGCAGAAAAAGGCGCTCTTCCAGATCTGAAGACGGTGGATCATCAGATGTGTGAAAGTTGCATCCTTGGAAAGCAGAAACGGGTTAGTTTCTCTAAAGGAGGAAGAGAGCCAAAATCGGAGAAGTTAGAGCTGGTACACACTGACGTGTGGGGACCCGCTCCTGTTGCATCGCTGGGAGGTTCATACTACTATGTGACCTTTATTGATGACTCCACAAGAAAGGTGTGGGTTTACTTCATGAAGAACAAATATGAAGTGTTCTCGTTTTTCAAAAGATGGAAAGCCATGGTTGAGATTGAGACAAATCTCAAGTTGAAGTGTCTAAGGTCTGATAATGGTGGAGAGTACATCAGCGACGAGTTCAAGAGATATTGCGCTGATAGTGGAATCAAGATGGAGAAGACTATTCCTGGAATGCCTCAACAAAATGGAATAGCAGAAAGGATGAACCGGACCCTGAACGAGCGTGCAAGGAGCATGAGATTGCATTGTGGATTGCCGAAGATGTTTTGGGCAGATGCAATCAGTACTGCAGCCTACTTAATAAACAGAGGACCATCAGTGCCCTTGGGATTTAAGATCCCTGAAGAATTATGGAGCGGTAAGAAAGTAAATCTTTCTTATTTGAAGATATTTGGATGCTTAGCTTATGTTCACGTTGATGATGCTGCAAGAAGTAAACTTGACTCGAAATCTAAGAAGTGTTACTTCATTGGTTATGGTAACGAGGAGTTTGGTTACCGTTTTTGGGATGATGAAAATCGGAAGATCATCCGCAGCAAGAATGTTGTGTTCAACGAAGAAGTGTTGTACAAAGATAAGCTAAGAGAAGGCTCAGGGAAAAAAAGAGCCTGAAACTGTTGACTTAGATGATATCCTGAAATCAGAGTTGAAAAAGGATACCGCAACAGCAGAAGAAATCTCTCAAGAAGAGAGTGGTGAGGCGGATGAGAGTGATGATTCTGAAGTGGTCCCGTATACACCGGTCACGGAGTTACGACGGTCAAGTAGAATCATCAGAAAGCCTGTAAGATTTTCTCCATCGCTCAACTACATTCTGCTCACGGATAGAGGCGAGCTTGAATGTTATGAAGAGGCTATGCAAGTTGATGAGTCAATCAAGTGGGAGCTTGCAATGAATGGCGAGATGGACTCGTTGTTATCCAATCAGACATGGGAGTTAGCAGACTTGCCTAAGAATAAAAAGGCATTGCATAACAAGTGGGTCTACCGAATAAAAGAAGAACCTGATGGGAGTAAACGCTATAAGGCGAGGCTTGTTGTGAAGGGATTCCAACAAAAAGAAGGCATTGACTACACTGAAATCTTTTCTCCTGTAGTCAAGATGGTGACCATTAGAACGGTTCTCGGGCTGGTAGCACAAGAAGATTTGCACCTTCAGCAGATGGATGTAAAGACGGCATTTCTTCACGGTGATTTGGATGAAGAAATTTATATGAAGCAACCCGAAGGCTTTGAGATCAAAGGGAAAGAAAGCCTTGTTTGCAAGCTGAAAAGAAGTTTGTATGGCTTAAAACAAGCTCCAAGACAGTGGTACAAAAGATTTGACAACTTTATAAAAGGTGTCGGTTTCTTGAGGTGTGAAGCTGACCACTGTTGTTACTTCAAGAAGTTTGAAGATTCCTACTTGATACTGCTCCTATACGTTGATGACATGCTGATAGTAGGAGCAGACTTGCATGAGATCAATAGCTTGAAGACGAAACTCTCAGAAGAGTTTGCGATGAAAGACCTTGGAGAAGCAAGACAGATTCTAGGGATGAGAATCAGTAGAAGCAAGGAAGGTCTCAAGCTATCACAAGAGGAGTATGTGAAGAAAGTCCTCAAGAGGTTTAACATGGATGACGCGAAGCCAGTTAGTACTCCTCTGACAAGTCATTTTCGGTTATCCAGAGAACAGTCTCCAAAGACGGAAGACGAGATGGCATATATGGATAAAGTTCCATATGCTTCTGCTATAGGCAGTCTTATGTACGCGATGATATGTACAAGGCCAGACATTGCACATGCAGTGGGAGTCGTCAGCAGATTTATGAGCAATCCAGGAAAGGAACACTGGGAAGCTGTCAAGTGGATTTTCAGATATCTGAAAGGAAATCCAAGCTTGTCGCTGTGTTTCACGAAGACTAAGACGGAATTGCAGGGATATGTTGATGCTGACAACGGAGGTGACGTTGACAGCACAAAGAGCACAACCGGGTATGTCTACACTTTTGGCGGTACTGCAATTTGTTGGGTTTCAAAGTTGCAGAAAATTGTATCTCTATCAAGCTGTGAAGCTGAGTACGTTGCGGTAACAGAGGCAACAAAAGAGATGATATGGCTACAGTCTTTTCTAGAAGAGATAGGTCATGACCAGGGGAAAAGTGTGTTGTACTGTGATAGTAAGAGTGCCATTGATTTGGCAAAGAATCCGGTTTACCACGCTCGGACGAAGCACATACATCGTCGATATCATTTCATCAGATCGGCATTAGAAGATGAAATGTTGGTGTTTGAGAAGATCCCAGGAAGTAAGAATCCGGCAGATATGCTGACGAAGGTCGTGCCGTATGATAAGCTGAGGTTGTGTACAACCTCAGTTGGCTTGTTGGAGTAATAAGCTGGGAAGACCTGCTATATTGATCAAGCTGTGAAGACAGATTGAGATCAGTCTTCAAGTGGGAGATTGTTGGTCAAAGATCACGTTTTCATCATTGGACGGTGAACACATTTTAATTAATGGACGGTGCAAATAAACAAAGTCAAAAAATTTGCTTGGGTGATTTTTTCAACAATGGTGTCTCAAACCAAACCCCAAAACCTCTATAAATACCACCCTAAGATGAAGAAGCAATCCATCGCAAAACAAAAAGAAGAGAGAAAGAAGAGAGAAAGAAGAGAGAACGTGAGAGAGAGAAAAAAAAAAGTTTTTTTTTTCTTTTGAGAAAATTAAGTAAAATTTTCTCGGAGTGTTCTCGGTTTTGGGTGTGAGTTGAGAGCTTGTAAAAATTCCTTGGTCGATAATAAAAAGATCTGTAGCAGGTCCGGAGACGTAGGCAAGATTGGCCGAACTCCGTTAACAAATTCGTGTGTGTATCTTCCCGCTCCCACAAATTCTGGTCTTTCTCCGCAAAAGATTTGACCGCGTATTTCCTAACATTTAATTAGTTATCTTTAACATTAAATGAACAATTAATATTTTGTATAATTTCTTTTTTAATTTAGAGATTTCGTTATGTCTATTTCCTTTAGTTTTCTTTTAAATTAATTTCACAATGGATATTTATCTATGTTTTCCTTTTTTGCTTCAGAATTGAAATTCTTTTTTTTCTATAGTTCACTTTTTGCTTCAGAATCTTTTTCCTGAAATATAATATTAATTTTTCTCTATTTGACACTTGTAAAAATCTTAAAAGAATGAAATGCCACATGGCAAAATCTAGTTAATTACTAACTTTTGAAACCATATTTTATATAATAAGATTTTAAAAGCCTAAATATTGTATATTTTTATAATAATTTTTTAATTATAAACATTACAAAATTTTATCTGTAAAATATTAGGTCCCGGCTCATAGCGGGATAGAATCTAGTGATGATTCATAAAGTTGGAAGCAATTGTTACTTCAACCGTCTATAGGTTGAAGGAGCACTGGTAAACCGTACTGAGGTTGAAGAGTGAGGTGATCAGCAGGCGTGTGCTTATACTCGCTCGAGAGACTAAGCCTGAAACGTTGAAGAATCATGGTGAGAACGGCCTTGGCTTCCATGATGGCAAAGTTTTGGCCAATGCAAACTCTTGGTCCCATTGAGAAAGCGAGGAAGGCGTTTGGGTGATTAGCGGCTCGGGAGATGCCGTATGTGAAGCGGAGAGGGTTGAATGTATCGCCGTCACTTCCCCAAACGGCCTTGTCTCTGTGCATCTTCACAACAGGGATGATCATGCCTGTGCCTTTAGGGATCTCTAGGTTTCCTAGCTTCATATCTTGTGATGCTGATCGGACCATGATCGACACTGGTCCGTATAGACGAAGTGTTTCCATTAGCACCATGTTCATCTGTAGCGATTTAATTGTAGTTAGAGCAAAAATAAAAGACGTGCCTTCACTGGAAAGAAACACATAAATGTATATACCAATTTGAGTTTGGAGCAGGTCTCTGAATCTGGAATTTTGTCTTTACCGCATTCGTTTAAAACCTCTTCTCTAAGTTTCTCCTGCCAGTCTTGGTGCAAGCTAAGAAACATTGTAGTCCATGTTAATAGATTCGCAGTAGTTTCGTGTCCTGCGAAGAAGAATGTCTTGCATTCTTCTATGATCTCATTAGTGCTCATATTTTTCTCAGGTTCGTTGGATCTTGCAGCTGTTAACATGATCCCAAGCAGATCATTTCCATAATCTGACTCTATGTTCTTGGATTTCGATTCTATCCTTGCATCTATGATTCTTTTGATTGAGTTGTTCACTCTCCTATCAAGCTTCCATATTTGAAGATTCAAAGGCGTAGGAAGATACCTTGTAATACAAGAAACACAGTTAATATTCAAACCCCTTAATGAAGAAGAGAGATTATACACTTACTGGGTTCCAGGGATGTAGACGTTAGTAATAGAAGTAGCACAGCACTTTTGAAGCTCTCTTTGTGATTTAAACACTTCAATTCCTTCGGCATAGCTGCTTCCAAACGCAGCAGTCGCTATGATATCAGCGGTTAATCTCTTAAACTCTATGTTCATCATTACCACTTGCTCTGTTTCACCACCACTCCCCTGTTTTCTCCACTCCTCGAACATCCTCAAAGTACAATCCACCATAAATTTGGTCATAGTCTGATCAAAAGCATGAAGTAAGTAACGAAGAATTTAGCAAAGTTCTATCTTCCACAGTCTTATATATAGTCAATATGATAAGGAACAAAAAGACCTTCAGTTTGTCCATGGAGAACGCAGGATTTAAGATTCTTCTATGACGAACCCAATCAATACCATCGACAAAGACAAGTCCATTACCAGCAAGTTTAAGGATCTCGGGTCTTGTCCTTGGTTTAACAAAGAAACCGAACTTGTTCGATAAGATCTGTTTGACAAGTTCATGATCTGAGACGAATATCCTCGGCTCTGTTCCTTGCCAGTAAAGAAACGTCTCTCCTAATATACAGATACCATTGGTAACTTGTGAGTTACGCATCCTTGTCTAATTGAAAACAAAAGGAAGATCGAAACAGAGAGAGAGAGAAAGAGAAAAACGGTGAAACGGCACCGTATCGGGACATCCACTGCTGAAGATGAGGTAAAACGCGAGGGAAGATATTGTTGGAGTTTGGATCAAGAACCGAAAGGTTAGCTTCTTGCTTCATCTTCCTCATCTCGCGGAGGTTTCCTTGCAGGATCCTGTATTGTGGGCCAGAGATTCCTTGTTTCTTGAATTTTCTTGATATCATCAATGGCCGCCAAACAAGGATCCGACAAGCTTCATATATCTTCGGAACTACAAGGAGCAGAAGAGCTATTGCTAAGAGAGTGGTCGTGCTCAGGAGCTCCATTGTGAGAACAAGAAAAAAAATGTTTTTTTTCTTTAATTGATTGTTGAAGTGGGGCTTTCAGTTTTATGTGTTGTGGTAATGTGAGGTCAGTGACTTGTTGTGTGTTGTGATAAGCACAAAGACTTGTATTTATTCACGTTCTGAGAATCTAATGCACCTTACGCAACTAGACACGTATGACTTATGTTAAGAAAACTTAGCCATCTGAAAATAAATATTTTATGGAAGACCATAATTAAGAAAAACAAATTGTGGTGGAAACAGTAAACAAACGATTTTCCTTTTTTCATGTATTATTTTTAAATTGTACCGAGTGGCCACTAGATTAATAAAGTAGACACGTTTGAAACCGATGCTATCTAAAAAAAAAGCATGGAGGATAAATCAACTTTTTAAATAATATTTTTTCTGCCGTTGATGGAGATGTGGGACACAGTCTTAAAAATCCGTGGAGCAAAATTGATTATCAGGTCATTGCTTGCAGTAATCTTATCTTCTCGAAGCTTACAAGTAAGAAACAGAGTTATATATGCTGTTTTATATGATACACGCAGAGAATCTGGTAAAGTTTACGTCAATGTCCCCAAAGGGCAACAACGTTTAATACAAAAACTAAACACCGATCCATTTTTGTTTTGGCATTTTGCTATTTTCTGTCATAAAATCTGATAGACTTCGTTACAATTACAATATTGTATTCTGAAATTATTATTGATGTGTTGTAGAACCTAATTTTTTTTTTGGATTTTGGTGATCTGATCGATGTGGAGTTAAAAGAAAGTAGTGAACTTTCCTTATTTAATTATTTGACAAACTTTGAATTAAAAGTGTTATCAAAAGAACTTTTGCTATTTCAGTTGTGTATCATTTTGTCTTAGAGCTTTTGTTTCTTTTTTTTTTTTGGCAAATGATTCATTCATTAAAAACAAGAAACACTAAACTGGGCCAAATCCATTACGGAGGGCCTGTTTAGCTAAGGAGTCCGAGACAACGTTGTTTTTCCGGGGAAGAAAGTGGAAAGTTACAGAAAGAAAAAAACCGGAGATAGCGATGATATCAGCGTTGATACCGTGGAGATCAGCCATGAGGCGTTCTCCGGAGATAGCGTTGATCAACTGCTTCGAGTCTGATTCAACGGATAGACGAGCTATGTTGAGCTGTCTTGCGTGTTCCAGGGCTGCGAGGACTGCCAATCCTTCGCCAATGATAGGAGATTTGATTTCGGTTAGAACCTCGGCTCGTCGCAGGGTTGATCTCGTTCTAACATCTTCTATTGTCCATCCAATCCCTGCTCTATGGGTTTCTTTCTGCCAAGCCGCATCTGTCCTACAGAGGAAGATTCCATCTTCTCGCCTTTGTCTAAAGGTACTTGGAGCATCAAAATCGTTTTTCAGATTTGTTTTGCTTTGTCCTAAGAACCATTCTCTGCCAATCGAGATTCCTTGCTGGATTGTATCTGTGACAGAGAAAATTTTTGAATTGAAAACCAGTTATTCCTCGACGTCCAGATCATCCATAGTATCCAAGAACCCAGCGTATCCGCCGGGAGACCTGTTGGGGGAAGTCCTATGAGTGTTCGATAAATCTTCCATCCTTGGGCAAAACTCGTAATGTTTGTCGTTTCTATGGTCGTTGCCGAGGGGACAGTGTTCCAGATATCTTGGGCAAACGGACAGGAGAAGAACAAATGCACAATCGTTTCTGTTGCACCGCATCGTTTACAAGCATCATTTACAGGTACCTTGCGAGCCGTTAATCTTTCCCCCACCGGTAATGCTCCTCTAGCTGCCTTCCATAGTAGCATTTTTATCTTTGGGGCTGTGTTGATTTTCCAAATGTCTGAAATCCAATCGAAATGATGTTGTTCCGCTTGTTGGGCAATCTCTGGTTCCTCTAATTGATCTCCTCTGCTTGTATAGTAGCCGGTTTTTGTTGTATATTCCCCTGATGGATGTTTCAGCCATATTAATTCGTCTCTTGCCTTTGTTTTGCTTGGTTGAATCTCAAGGATTTGGGTCAGATACTGGGGAAGTAATTGTTGAATTTTCTCCTTGTCCCAGATGGTGCTTCCTGTAATGAAGAGGTCCGAAACTTTGAGATTCATTGTATGTCTGGGGGCGGGTCCTATGGGAGATTGGTGTTCTGTTGTTGACAACCACGGATCCTGCCATAAGTTAATTGATTCACCATTTCCTATTGCCCAACCCAGCTGCTTCAAAAGGAGGCTGCGTCCCACTAAAATTCCTCTCCAGCCATGGGAAATGGTAGATGTTTCTCCGCAGGTTAGAAAGGTGGAATCGTAGAAATACTTGCCTTTTAGGATTCGTCCAAGGAGACTGTTCGGTTGTTTTAGGATTCGCCAACTTAGCTTAGCCAACAGACTGTCATTGAAATGTTGAATATCTCGGAAACCCAGGCCTCCTTCACGCTTTGATTTCGTTAATGTACTCCATGCTACCCACGACATCTTTCGTTTGTCCGGTTATTGATCCCAACAATATCTTGTAAGTGCAGATTGGATGCGTTGGCAGAGCGATACAGGGAGTTTGAATGTGGACATAGCATATGTGGGCATTGCTGATAGCATGCTCTTTAAGAGGACTTCTTTCCCTGCCGGATTTAAGAGTTTAGTGGTCCAGCTTCTTGCCTTTTGATGTATCCTGTCTACAATAGCAGTAAACAGGTCACGTTTCCTTCTTCCAAAGCTTTCAGGTAATCCAAGATACTTTCCACATCCTCCTTCTTTAGTAATTCCCAATCTTTCTTGGTCCGTTCCTTTATTCTTTGCGATGTCTTGGTAGCAAAAGTGATTGTAGATTTCTCTTTATTGATACATTGTCCTGATGCACTTTCATAGTCCGCAAGAATTCCGTGTAGAGCCTTTATAGATCGATGATTAGCTATGCAAAAAAACATAGTATCATCTGCGAATAATAAGTGGTTGATGTAGGGACTATTTGTGGCAACTCTAACTCCTTGGAGACTTTTATTTCTCTGGGCAGTCTTGCATAAACCAGACAGAACTTCACTACAAAGTATGAATATGTAGGGTGATATAGGGTCACCTTGCCTTAGACCCCTTCCTGGTGTAACCAAACCCCGTGGTGAATCATTTATAAGGAAAGAAAAGGTTACCGTAGTTATACATTGCATGATCCATCCGATCCACTTTGGGTGTAGCCCAATTCGCTCCATTACAAGCTTGATAAAATCCCATTCTAGCCTATCATAGGCCTTGCTCATATCGGTCTTAATAGCAATAGGACAATGGACCTCAGCTTCAGATATCTTGAGATAGTGAAGGACCTCGTGTGTTATAAGAACATTATCTACAATGGCTCTCCCTTTAACAAATGCCGACTGGTTCTCAGAAATTAGGTGAGGTAGTACCGGTTGCAGCCTTCTGGTGAGTATTTTTGAGATTATTTTATAATAGACATTGCATAAAGCAATTGGTCTATACTCTGTCACCTTCCTGGGCCCGTGCACTTTAGCTATTAGCCTCACGTAAGTTTCATTGATCCGTTGTGGTAGCAGACCTGTTCTAAAGAACTCCTTAACTTCTTGTATAATTCCAGGTCCTACAGTGTTCCAATTCGATTGGAAGAAACTCGCAGAGAAACCATCTGGTCCGGGAGCCTCATCTGCATGAATGGCAAACGTGGCTTCCTTAATTTCCTCGTCAGAGGGATCCTTTATCAATTCTTGGTTCATCATGTCGGGGATATTGGTGAGTGTAGCTTTATTCAAAACTTGTTGCATGTTTCCACTAGTAGCCGTGAACAAGTCATTATAGTATTTAGAGATGACCTCAGCAATATGATCTTCTTCATAGGCCGATATACCATTCTCATCCTCTAAAACGCTTAGATTGTTTATCGCTTTCCTGCCTCTAGTCACCGCGTGGAAGTAGCTAGTATTTTTGTCTCCTAAACTGAGCCATAAAAGACGGCTACGCTGTCTCCAGAATTCTTCCTCTTCCTTGTAGGCCTGCTTGAGTATTAATTGGAGCTGGTGAATTTGGTCGTTCAGATTATAAGGGGAAATCATTGCTTCATTCATTGCTTTACGGGCCTCTTCCAGCTTGATTTTACTGTTGCGTTGTTGGCCTTTATGCCAGTTGATTATTGCCCCTCTAGCTCTTGCTATACGTTGCATAACCGATAAATTCCTTGCTTCATTCCAAGACTTCTTTACCAAAGCTTTAACTTCTTCATTATGTCTGAGTCTTCTGTCGTATCTGAATATTCCTTTTCCTCGTTTGCGTGTAGGTTCGAGATGTGAGAGAATTGGTTTGTGATCAGACCCATCATAGAGGAGGTATTCACTTCTAGCTGCTGGGAATTGTTCAACCCAAGTAGCATTCACCATGGCCCTATCCAGGCGGCATCTAATAGAGTATTTTGACCTGGTTCCACGCCATGAGAGGGGATCTCCAGAATGGGGTAAGTCATATAAATCACACTCAGAAACAAAAGTTCTGAAATCTATAAAAGATCCTTCTGCTCTTTCAGTTCCCCCTGACTTCTCGTGGTTGTTAAGGATTTCATTAAAATCTCCGGAGATGAACCATGGGCTATCTCTATTCAGCTGCATCTCAGTTAGTCTCTGCATAGTTGCATACGCTGTGCTCTTTCTGGTTCCCCGTACACAAAGGTAGCATAGAAATGTTTCCCTTCATAAGAGCTTTTGTTTCTTATGCTGCGTTCGCGAGGGGGAAAACAAAAAAACTTCTAAAAACTTCAAATTGATTTTCACATAAATTTTTTTTTTTGATGATTTTCACATAATTGATAAACTAGTATCCAAATCCTAAGAATTATTATATAATTTATATTGTTATAGTCCGCATTTCTCACCTAAAGAAAAGTAAGTTAGGTATTTTAAATGATTAGGATGCATTTCTTGAAATTTTACCAATTTAATGACTCTAAAAACAATTTATTTAAATCTGAAATAGTAATAGCAGCGTGACAAAGCTAAAAAAATCCTGACCGGTGTTATAATAACTAGATGACTCCCCCGCTATGCTTGGAAATATATATATATATTTGTTCTTTTGTTTTCTTATTTATTATTTTCTTTTATTTTTTCTAGTTTTATTTTGGTATATTTAAAATTTTTTTGGTTAAGTTGTTGTTATCTTGTTTTGTTCTATTCTCAGAAACTTTGGTAGGATTACAGTTTTTATTTGTTTATTCTTAAAAAATGCCGGCTGTTACGTACAAATACTTTAGTTACACATTTAGTGTATATATATGTATATCATTTTTTTTCATCTGGCAAAACCTCACATTACTTTTGCAGTCGCTTGCATGGTTTTTGAATATGAAAACAATTCTTCTAGGCCTTCTTTATTATTTTCATATCAGGGATAGGATTTTTGTTGTGTTTAGGAAGAATTTGTTTAACTAATTATTAGTGGCCTATTATTAGTTTACCGTCTCTAAATAACTATTAAAGTTATATAGTGAATATATTAGGTTTTGTTACACGTTTGGCCCATCTTTTGATTTGGTTTACTTTCAGTTTAGGTTATTTTGTTCGGGGTCCTACTTCTCACACCTTTCATTGTCTTTCTTGTGATTATTGGTGTTTGGTCGTCTTGTTACTTTTTGACATAGAGAATTTGTTTCGAGACGATGGAGTTTTTATCTGTGACACATACAAATTTGGGCTGTGGTTGTTTAAATTATCTATGACCTTCTCACATCGCACAATCCAAAGGAATACATAAATACTATGTTATACAGTGTTGTGTGATGTAGCAAAAACTTGTATACAAGAAAATATCTACATTTATATGCTATATTTCGTACATTTTTAGAAAACCAATTTACTATATGAAAGGACAAATTCTCTCAATTCCTTTTACTATTCCTACAAAGAATAAGGAAAATATCTACTAATCTTATGGGCCAGAACGGACACGGACTCTTTATGATTGGGCCGGTTATGGAGATCCAACTTCAATGGATTATAACACTCCCCATTGATTGACATAACCGGTCATGATGATGGGATCACGGTAATACGTTTGGGGATGCTGCCTCATTAAAACATTTCTAAGGAAAACCCAGTGGGACAAAACCTTAGCGAGGAAAAAGAGTACAGCACACATTACTCCCCCTGAAATGATCATCACTCTAAGTCTTTTAATCGGCGCATGCCGATCTGATGCATTAGCTTCTTCAGTGTGGAGGTTGGAAGCGACTTAGTGAATAGGTCGGCTAAGTTGTCGCTGGAACGGATTTGGAGCACTTTGAGTTCGCCGGCCTTCTGTAGGTCGTGAGTGAAAAAGAATTTCGGTAATATATGCTTCGTCCGATCTTCTTTGATGTATCCATCCTTCAACTGAGCTATGCATGCGGCATTGTCCTCGTACATGCTGGTCGGTTCTTCTTTCCCTTCTGTCATCCCACAATCTCGTCTAATGTGTTGAGTCATTGACCTCAACCAAACACATTCTCGGCTGGCCTCATGGATCGCCAATATTTACGCGTGATTGGACGATGTAGCCGTGAGTGTCTGCTTCATGGACCGCCATGAAATGGCTGTTCCACCATGAGTGAAGACATATCCCGTCTGGAATCGACCATTGTGCGGATCCGAAAGGTAACCTGCCTCAGGAAAACCAACTAAACCTTCTTTGTTAAAGTTAGTATAAAAGATACCCATATCTTTCGTTCCTTTCAGGTAACGAAGTATGTGTTTGATTCCGTTCCAGTGCCTTTGGGTCGGACAAGAAATGAATCTTGATAGGAGGTTCACGGCAAAGCATATGTCTGGCCTAGTGTGACTAGCCAAGTACATTAACGCTCCTATGGCACTGAGATATGGCACTTCGGGACCAAGGACTTCTTCGTCCTTTTTCTTTGGACCGAATGGATCGCTGTCCAGACTAAGGCTTCTCACCATCATTGGGATACTCAGTGGGTGAGCCTGATCCATATTAAAATGCTTGAGTACCTTTTCTGTATATGTCATTTGATGCACAAGGATTTCATTATTGATGTGCCCAAGTTGTATTCCCAAACAGAACTTAGTCTTTCATAAGTCTTTCATTTCAAACTCTTTCTTTAGGTATTCAACAGTTGGGATATTTCCTCAGAGGTTCCTAGGATATTCAGGTCGTCTACATACACCGCGATGATTACGAATCACTTGTCAAATTTCTTTATAAATATGCATGGACTTATGGACATCAATACGAATCGGTGCATTCACGGCTGGTATATGTGATTTCGTTACCCTCTTTGGGTCTGTAAAGGAATCTGGCAATTGTATAGCTAGCTTTTGCAAATGTATTATCTTTTGGACCTCTAAATCACTTTCATGAGTCCGAGGATCTTGCCATTTTAAGGATGTTTGATTCCATGCAATTTCTTTTACCAGCCGGTTTCCATCACCTAATGTTGGATAAACGGATCCGTCAATATGACAATCCGTGTACCTGGCCTTAAATAAATCACCGGTGGTTGGCTCAAGGTACTTTATGATTGTGGGAGAATCATATCCAACATATATCCCCATCCTCCTTTGAGGTCCCATCTTAGTCCTCTGTGGTGGTGCAATCGACACATAAATTGAGCAACCGAATATCTTAAGATGGGATATGTCTGGCTCTTGTCCCGTTAATAATTGGGATGAGGAATATCTATGGTCACTTGATGGCCTGATGCAAATTAGTTCGGCAACGTGTAAGACGGCATGTCCACAAGCGGATACAGGAAGCTTTGACCTCATGAGTAATGGTCTAGCAATCAACTGTATGCGTTTTATAAATGACTCGGCCAAGCCTTTTGTGTATGTACATGTGCCACGGAGTATTCAACACTTACCCCCATGGACATACAATAGTCATTAAACGCTTGGGAAGTGAATTCACCAGCATTATCCATTCGTATGGTTTTTAAAGGAAAGTCTGGAAAGTGAGCCCTTAGGCGTATTATCTGAGCAAGGAGTCTTGCAAATGCCAAATTCCGTGTTGACAATAAGCATACATGTGACCATCTTGTAGATGCGTCAATGAGGACCATAAAATATTGGAATGTCCCACAAGGTGGGTGTATTGGTCCGCATATGTCTCCTTGAATTCTTTCCAGGAAATTTATTGTTTCTTTAGTCACTTTCACTGGTGATGGCCATACAATGAGTTTCCCTTGTGAACACGAGGCACAAGTAAGATTTTTCGGGATAACTCTCCTTTCTTTCAAGGCGTGCCCATTAGTACTGGCTATTAATTTTCGCATCATATTCGACCCGAGATGTCCCAGCCGGTCGTGCCATAGGGTAAACCTATCCGTGAACTCTTTTTTTAATGTAGCTATAGCAGGTATAGTCTCTAGGACTTTCTTTTGGCCTTGGACAATTTCAATTATTTGGAGGAACTCTCGGTTTCCCTCCTCCATTGTTTCAACATGGAGACCATTCATTCGAATGTCTTTAAAGCTCCATAGGCTTCTCTTTGAGCTGGGGGAAAACAATGCATCCGTAATCTCTAGATGCGTCCCCTTAGGCAATAGGACATTGGCCTGGCCGTAACCTTCTATGAGGCTGGCCGATCCTGATATAGTACTTATATTGGCCTTTTTCAAAGTAAGATTTATAAAATATCTCTTGTCCTTTAAAATCGTGTGGCTTGAACCACTTTTCACCACGAATTCATTCATGTTGTCTTTCACAAAACAAGAATTATGTCTTTAAAGCCATTAATTATTAATCAAGTAAAGCCAAACAAATCCAAAGACATATATCCAAAAGACATAAAAACAAACATGAATGCAATGCCTATTTTAAAATTTCGGATGTCTCCATGAGATCATCTTTTTCATAATCCATATGATCATCTTGTCCATGATCGAAGCCGCCTTCCATATATTGCTGGATCATATTGGCCTCAGGATTCTTCCCTTTAACACTCTCTTGATAAAGTTACACAAGGTGTTTGGGAGTCCTACATGTCTTGGCCCAATGATTGTCCATCCCACACCGATGGCAAACAGACTTGGTCGGCTCGGATTAATGTCTGGATTGGTTCCCTTGGCCACGCCCACGGCCACGGCCTCGACCGCGGTTAGAATCAGATCCGCAGCCATTCCCTCGACCATAGGGGTGGTATCGACCACGCCCATGCCTCTTTCCACGTCCACGGCCATTATCGTTTTGGTATCTTTGGACATGGTTTGCCTCGGTTTCCATCTTAGTGTCCTCGGCCACGTGGGGTTGATCCATGAGGTCTCATTTCGCTGTTTCTCATCAGCAACTCATTGTTTTGCTCAGCGAGCAACAAACACGAGATCAGACTTGCATAAGTCGTGAAGCCTTTCTCACGATATTGTTGTTGTAACAACACATTACTTGAGTGGAAGGTCGAGAAAGTCTTTTCAAGAATATCATTCTCTGTCACAATCTCGCCACATAGCTTAAATTTTGAAACTATTTTAAATAGGGCATAGTTGTATTCATCCACGGAATTAAAGTCCAGGAGCCTTAGGTTCAACCAATCATATATGGCCTTAGGTAATATGACCATCTTCTGATGATCATACCTTGCTTTTAATTCCTTCCAGAGATCAAGAGGATCCTCAAGTGTCAAGTACTGATCTTTGAGACTCTCAGCAAGATGATGGAGTATGATTCAAATCGCCTTATACCTATGAAGGGAATGTCCTGAAATCATACTTGTATTTACTCTAGTAGAGTCGTGATGTCGAGATAAGACAATCATATGATATTGGACGGTTATAATGTTTTGCTAGAAGCCGCTTATAACTTATGAGTTATGAACTCATTACCATTATCATATGATCCTATTGGGTCACACACCTAAGCAAACTGGATAATATAAATTAGGTTTGTTCATTAGAGTATTGATCATGATCAACGTATATAAGATATACATTAATATCGAGTTTCTGTGAGGGTGTCGATCGACACCAATGGTTAGTGTCGATCGACACCACTCGGGATCAGAAACCGGATTTTGATTTAATTGATATCAAGCCAGTTGGTCCATCGGTCAACTAGGTCTCTTTAAGTCGCCTATATATATGATATATGGCATGACTTGAGACACAAGAGAAGTTCCTGGCCGCCACAGAAACGCAAAGAGAATCCCAAGGCGAACCGTTCGCAAGGCACTAGCATCCCTGTCGTCCAGTTTGTGTGCGTGTGGACTTCTGTAGAGGCGCAGCACTTGAGGCGCTTCCTGATCTCGATTACCTAACATCTTCCGCTGCTTAATCTCCAGGTATACTCGAGATCTGATATAGATTCAATTGACACATGATCCTAGGAATAGCATTTGTTCTGGGGCTGTTTTAATATGATTAAAACCTGTACAAATTCCTTCAGTGGTATCAGAGCCTAGTGTTTTTATTGAATCTGGAGCATGTAATTGAATTGGTAGAATTTAAACTGAGATATATTTGATATATAAGAGTTACATGCTAGATAATTTATGTTCAAAATCGTTTTGTCGCATAAATCGTTCAATCGAGGGTTCGTGCGAAAAGGGTGTCGATCGACACCACGTGAGTGTCGATCGACACCAATCGGGTTTTCGCGTGAAGATCTTTCGATCGTTTCCCTTAAAACCACTGGTGTCGATCGACACAAAAGTTGTATCGATCGACACCGCTCGGTTTATCGCAATTGGTTCAATTGGATTGGACCGGATTATCGCGATCGGTTCAAGCGGTAAATCGGTTATCGCCTTTTGATCCGGTTCGGTGGGTGTCGACCGACACTAATGTAGTGTCGATCGACACCAGTCGATTATTGCGATTGGTTCGATCAGTTTAATCGGTTAAATTGTTTATCGCGATTGAACCGGATCAGAATATGTCGATTAACACAAACCAGTTGTGTCGATCGACACTGATCTGGTGTCGATCGACACTAGTTCAGAATTCGTGTTCTTAGCTTGTTTAACTTAAGAAAAATTAAAAGTGTAAAACAAGTTGAAATATCTAGAATATATAAATGATATAAACTAGATTTAAGGTTCTGTTCCTCAAACCTAATATTAAGCATTTGATATCTTCCCAATCTTGTCAACTGTCAAGGCTCGTTTTTCATTGTGTGATGGGTCTGCCAAAGCAGGGTGTCCGCAATTACACGAGTGAGGCAGGTTGTAATCGTTATTGCGTGACTTAAAAGATTGGTTTGCTTAACTGGGCTATCAAAATAGTTTTGGGCCTAGAGATATAGGATTGGATTTGATATAAGATATCAATCTGAGACCAAGAATTATATATGATATAATTAGCAAAGGGTTGCTTACCTAAATAGCTAAAGTTTGGGCGATGGGCCAAAGCTCACTCAAGTTTTAGTAAAATATGGATCTTAGATCATTATATTCAACTTGAGAAAAATTGTTTTGAATATAATGCGAGTTTTCTTAATTGTTAAAATTTCTCACTTCTTGAACATCGAAACTAAACTCTCGTTTTTGTGTTTTCAGCTATGTCTAGTTCCCCTCACAGAAACACATTCTCACTTCGATCCGTCCTTGAGAAGGACAAGCTTAATGGATCGAATTTCCTCGAATGGTATCGTAACTTGAGAATTGTTTTCAAGCAGGAGAAAAAGGAATATGTTCTTGAGAAGGTTCTCCTTGAGAAACCGAAATCCAATGCCCCACACGCTGAAAGGAATGCTTGGGAGAAGCATTCCAATGATGTGGTCGATGTAAGTTGTCTCATGTTGGCTACCATGAACTCGGACTTGAAGAAGCAATACGAGAACGTGGCGTCACCAGTTGAGATGATCACTAGCCTGAAAGGGATGTTTCAGGAGCAGGCACGAACTGAGAGATACCAGACGGTTAAATCTCTCATTGACTGCAAGATACCAAAGGATGGTCCAGTTAGCCCACATGTCATCAAGATGATGGGTTATATTGATAACCTGGCAAAACTGGATTGTCCCCTTAGCCAAGAGTTGGCTACGGACATCATTCTGCAGTCCTTGCCGTCAAGCTTTGATCAGTTTGTTATGAACTATAACATGAAAAACATGACAAAGACTTTGACTGAGTTGCATGGCATGCTCAAGACAGCTGAGCCAAACATCAAGAAGGGCACCCCTAATGTACTTTTGGTGCAAGGGGGTAAAAGGTTTAAGAAACCCGCTAAGAACAAGGGAAAGGCCAAGGCAGTCCAGATTGAGAATCAGGACAAGCCTGAGGCCTCTTCCAAGTCCAAACGCGCCCTACTGATGCTGATAAATGTCATTACTGCAATAAGTCTGGGCATTGGAAGAGAAATTGCAAAGAGTATCTGGGAGATCTAAAGAACTCAAAGAAGATGTTTGAGACGACTTCTCCAGGTATCTATGTTATAGAAGTAAATGTTACTACTTCAGGTTCTAAATCTTGGGTATTAGATACCGGCTGTGGCGCTCATATTTGTACGAATATGCAGGGTCTAAGCAACAGTAGAACGCTGGAAAAGGGACAAGAGGACCTGCGTGTTGGGAATGGAGCAAGAGTTGCTGCATTAACTGTATGAACTTATCATTTGTCTCTGCCGTCAGGCTTGGACTTAGAATTAAATAATTGCTACTATGTACCTGCTATTAGCAGAAACATCATTTCTATTTCTGTTTTGGATTTAGAAGATTTTCATTTTCCGATTAAAAACAAGTGTTGTTCTTTTGATCGTAATGAAATATTTTATGGTAGCGTCCCATTAGAGAATGGGCTTTATATTCTTAACCAATCTTTGCCTGTCTATAACATAAGTACAAAATGGTTAAGAACCAATGACTCGAACCCCACGTTTCTCTGGCATTGTCGTTTGGGCCACATCAATGAGAAAAGGATTCAAAAGCTTCATAATGATGGGCTTTTAGATTCATTTGATTTTGAATCATTTGAGAAGTGTGAATCCTGCTTATTGGGCAAAATGACAAAGGCCCCTTTCAACAAATTTAATGAAAGGGTCGGTGATCTGTTGGGCCTTATACATACCAATGTATGTGGCCCAATGAGTATTAGTGCTAGAGGAAACTTTCAGTACTTCATCACATTTACTGATGACTTCAGTAGATTTGGTTATGTCTATTTAATGAGACATAAATCAGAATCCTTTGAAAGGTTCAAGGAGTTCCAGAATGAAGTACATAACCAACTTGGCAAAAGTATCAAAGCTCTTCGATCAGATCGTGGAGGTGAGTACTTAAGCCAAGAGTTCAGTGATCATCTGAGTGATTGTGGAATTGTTTCACAGCTCACTCCTCCTGGAACACCTCAATGGAACGGTGTGTCTGAAAGGAGAAATCGGACTTTATTAGATATGGTTCGATCGATGATGAGTCTAGTAGATCTTCCATTATCCTTTTGGGGATACGCTCTAGAAACGTCTGCGTTTACGCTGAACAGAGTTCCATCAAAGTTAGTTGAAAAGACGTCATATGAGATGTGGACTGGAAAAGTTTCAAGTTTGTCTTTTCTTAAAATTTGGGGTTGTGAAGCTTATGTCAAGCGGTTGATATCTGATAATCTTGCACCTAAATCTGATAAGTGCTACTTCGTTGGTTATCCTAAGGAAACCAAGGCTTACTACTTTTACAACTGATCTGAGAACAAAGTGTTTGTTGCTAAGAACTGTGTTTTTCTTGAGAGAGAATTTCTTTCCAAGAGGAACAGTGGGAGTAAAGTACAACTCGAAGAAATTCGAGAATCACAGGAGCCTGCTCGACCTGTCGAGGAAGAGCAACGGCTGGATCTACAAAGAGTTGTAGAATCCGCGCCTGTGGTGCCTGAAGTTCGCAGATCCGAAAGGATTCGTCAGGAGCCCGAGAGATACGGATTTCTTGTGACTAATTGTCATGATCTCTTGATCATTGACAGTGACGAACCTGCGACTTTCGAAGAAGCAATGATGGGCCCTGACTCCGAAAAGTGGCTTAAGGCCGCTGAATCCGAAATGGGTTCCATGTCACAAAACCAAGTATGGACTTTGGGTGATTTACCTGATGGCGTAAAAGCCATTGAGTGTAAATGGGTCTTTAAGAAGAAGATCGATGTGGATGGAAATGTTCAGATTTACAAAGCTAGGTTGGTGGCAAAAGGTTTCAAACAAGTTCATGGTGTTGACTATGATGAAACCTATTCCCCAGTAGCTATGCTTAAATCTATTCGGATTCTCTTAGCAACAGCCGCTCATCATGATTATGAGATTTGGCAAATGGATGTGAAAACAGCTTTCCTTAACGGGATTCTGGAAGAGGATGTGTACATGACACAACCTCCAGGTTTCATTGATCCTAATGCTGCTGGGAAAGTATGCAAGCTTCATAAATCCATTTATGGATTGAAGCAAGCATCTCGGAGTTGGAACCTTCTTTTTGATGAAGCAGTTAAAGAGTTTAACTTCATCAGAAACGAAGAGGAACCTTGCGTTTACAAGAAGACTAGTGGGAACGCAGTTGCATTTCTCGTACTGTATGTAGATGACATACTTCTCATTAGAGATGATATTTTTCTTACTTTAGTCAGTAAAGGATGGGCTCGAAAGTTGTTTCTCGATGAAAGACATGGGCGAAGCTGCCTATATTCTTGGAATAAGGATCTATAGAGATAGATCAAAGAGGCTGATTGGACTGTGTCAGGACACTTATATTGATAAAGTCCTGCACAGGTTCAACATGCATGATTCCAAGAAGGACTTGCTTCCGATGTCTCATGGCATTACTCTCAGCAAGAAGCAGTGTCCTTCGACAGCTGCTGAGCGAGAGCGCATGAGTAGGATTCCTTTTGCTTCTGCGATAGGATCTATCATGTATGCCATGCTCTGTACTCGTCCAGATGTTGCTTGTGCATTAAGCATGACGAGTCGATACCAATCAGATCCCTGCGAGAGTCACTGGACTGCCGTCAAGACAATCCTAAAGTATTTGAGAAATACTAAGGATAAGTTCTTAGTGTATGGAGGAAGTGATGAGCTTGTAGTGAGCGGTTATACGGACACTAGCTTTCAGACAGATAAAGACGATTTCAGATCTCAATCTGGTTACGTCTTCTGTCTGAATAGAGGTGCAGTTAGTTGGAAGAGTTTCAAGCAGAGCACCGTGGCGGACTCAACGACCGAGGCTGAATACATCGCTGCTTCTGCCGTGGAAGTTCTGGGCCTTAGGCCCATAATCTCCTCCAGGCCCGGAATCAGTCTTTGGAAATTCCTATGTAAAGAATATCAATACGTGTCAAGAGTGGTTTGAACCTGGGGGACAAGGGAACCAACCCCCTTGTACTACCATTAGGCCACCAACACCTTGGTTACATTCAATCTTCGATCTAATATTTGATTTGACAATTAATCTTATAAATTTCAAAATAGTTCGAAATCTTTTGTGGGCATCTCCCACAATTTTTTTTTTTTACCATAAACCAGATTATAATCCGAGCATTATATATTCATAAAATCATTATATAATATATTTAAACTAAATTATTTTTTATAAAACTAATAGTTAATTTATTATATAACAATCTTAAAATATTTATATGTAATAAGGCAATTTTAATTTTAAAGAAAAACAAAAACGACGTCGTTTCGGGGTATGACGACCACATTAGAGGAAGTTTAACGCTCAGTTAGTGGAGATAACAGACGTGTCCAAAATTATGTAGTCAATGAAAAGTTAATTTTTTCACAAAGTCAACAAAATTTGGTGAATTTTTTTTCTAGGAAGACGAAATTTGGGATTGTAATTACGAAATTCGAAAAGTTGGAGATATATATACCAGCATCCCCAAATAAATTTAATAACTGTGACACGATATATTTTATAAATGTTAAGAAGGAAATTATGGGGAAATTTCGAAACTTGTTATAAAAACATACCCCGTTTTGTGAAGAGAAACATGAAGATATTTTGTAATGACCCCGTTTTGTGAAGAGAAACGGGAAGATATTTTGTAATGAGCAGAAATCATTTTTTGTGTGCAAAAAGAGACGGGAGGAGACGGGTTATGAATTTCGAATGGGCTTCTAGTATATTCTATCTCTTAATAGGCTACAAAATTTTTAATGAGTTAATAATATTTAATGACATGACTGAATATAATTATTCTATTGGTTACTTTCGTCTTAAATTGCTCTCAGTAAGACACATGGCAGAAGTGTCTTCTCAATTAATATATAGGGGAAGCATGGCAATTGGTTAAATGATAAAACACACTTCTCTGCACTCTAACAACTTTTCCACATAAACTGTTCCCACCCTTTTTACTTAAACGATTGATCCATGTTTGGCCGATATTCGCTCCCACCAAAACACTTAAAGCATCAGTTCGCGAATCAAGCTGAATTGACTAATCTAACTGCCTTGTCTGACTCCTAACCTACCTATCCTGAATCTGCTTAATCAATCAAAAATATCCATATGATCCGAGTTGTTGGGATATAATCCAAGTCCCACATCATAAGTTTAGATAGAAAGTGTCTCGTGTCCAAATTTGATTAGTATAGGGTCTTTTGGGAAGGAGCCCTCAAAAAATCTGTGCGAGCTTTGCCAGTTAGACCAAAAGCGGACAATATCATACTATGGATAAAGTTGGACATAGACTTTAAATAAACCCCACAGTCCAAGTAATTGTCACTCTGGCCAAAATTCATGGTCTAAACTCATCAGCTCAGTTCAGACTGGCTTTTCCCACAAAACCTGTCAGTTCATTTAGAAAACCATTTGTATTCTCTTGTTTCTCGACTTAATCCTTGGATCTAGTTTCCAGCATTGAGCGGACATGGTAAGTCCGCTGGGGTCACAATATTACTCTGCCAATATTGAGACTATGTATGATGCTAAATATACTCAACACAGTCCTTTTTTTCACTTTTTAACACTCTATATCATATTTTTTTCTTCCACATCATAATTCAACATTCACCTAATTTTTAAACACTATAATGGGTTTGTTTAATAAAATTCAATATTTTCAAATTGTGATTTTTTTGTATCTAAATCAAATGAAACAAATCTTAATTTATAGAATATAACAATGGTTAATTTTGTATAAAAATTATAATAAAAATACTTTAATATAAAATAACTGGTCTAAAAGAATTGAGATGGAAAAAAAAAGCAAAAATCTCAGCAGCCAATAAGAATACAATACATGGTATTGATGGATCCACAATTTCTTTATTCAACACGGTTGAATCCACCTAGATTTTCTTCTTCTTTCAACACTTCCAATATAATGATTTAACTTTTGAATTTATTTTTCAATCATATGCATTGTACATAGTCTCATAACTGGTGACCGAAGAGGTGCTTTGATATCAGCGTCTTTTCTTTACTAATCTTACCATTGGTTTAAAAGAACAGAAAGAAAAAAGCATTGGTTTGAAATAAATAAATAACAAAAAATTAGCTGTTTCCTTTTGAAAAAATTAACAATCACATTTGGTAATTTGCTAAATCAGCCTTTGAAAACACGTCTCTCTATTTTCTTTTGCCGTTTACTCTCTCCTTCCTTTGTCTGAATATGAACAAAGATCACCAGAATTTTAATATATTAATTCAAAAATAATCTACAATTTTTTTTCTCCCTGGAGAGAAAAAAAATCTGCATGTGGTGTAAGCGATGGAATTGAGGAGAATGTCATGCATTGCGGTGGCAGTATTCGTAATTGTAATGGAATTTGCATCAGGCAATTTCGTGTTTAAGGTGCAACATAAGTTCGCAGGGAAGGAGAAGAAGCTTGCTCATTTCAAGTCTCACGACACACGACGCCACTCTCGTATGCTCGCGTCCGTTGATCTCCCTCTCGGTGGAGACAGCCGCGTAGATTCTGTCGGGTTTTGTTCTTATCCCCTCTCTCTCTCTGGCTTTTGTCCCTGTCTTGACTTCGAACAATCTGTGTTAGAATTAATGTCTCACATCAAAAATGTTGTACCTAACATAGTATATAATGAGCGTAAACCTCTCCACTTGGACACACATGATCCCTAAAATTTATAACCGACGTGAAAGTACATCGAAAAAAATTGTCAACTAAAACAAAAATGTCATCACATTGCCACACATCTATACAATATTTATGTATGAGTTATATATTTCACATAACGATAGATATATATGAACTAGATGCATGTTAGCAATCTGGTGTTATATTGCTAACATGCATCGCAGTCTAAATTTTCAACGATAAAAATTAAAAATAGTGTATTAGATGTCAAATTCCGATAAAATCTGATTAGAAATCAGCTAATCTTGATTTGGTTTAAGTAGGTTATATTGGGTGGGATCAGCTTTTTATTGGATTGGATTGGTTTTTGTTAACTGATTTCTAATCAGCTTTTACCGAAATTTGACATCCAATACACTGTTCTTATGGTTGAAAATTTAGTCGTCATATTAGTAATGTAGCATTTTTCCAAATTACTGATAATTTATGTACGACATGGAATCATTTGGGACGACAATGTGGAAGTTACGTACTTACGAAGTTGCATTTTTGGTTGTTTTTGTTTCATCAGTTTATACTTCACTAAAATCAAGCTCGGGACGCCACCAAAAGAATATCACGTTCAAGTTGATACAGGAAGTGACATACTATGGATAAACTGCTC